>JAQZBX010087608.1:0-12846 GCA_029593785.1 Cabassous unicinctus | reverse complement strand
TTAAAAAACAAAATAAAGTCCAAAGCCCAGTAAAATCAAACAACACAGCCTTGGTGTTTAGGGATGCATGCATAGAAGCAAGGCAGAGAGCAACGGGAAGTTCAGAAGCATGGCAGGTCCCTCTGGGGAGAGAGGGAGAGGACTTCAAGCTACAGCATTAAACTACAAAAAGTATGTGTAGTGGTGACAACAAACAGAACCATTAAGAGCTCAGGTTAAAGAACGCTAGACATTTTCTCCAGCGGTTTTTCGTTTTTTTCATTAAGGCTGCACAATTACTTCCCATCCTTCCAAACCAATATTGAGATTGCTTCTCAACTCCTCTTTGAAGAACAAGAAATCACTCGGAAGACTCCCGTGCGCCCTGGGATCAGATGGCTCACACAACAGGACCCAGCCCACGAAGCTTCTCCGCATGTGCTGGGGAAAGGGCAGGAATCCAGGAGTCTTCTCCAAACACTCTTCCCATTGGAAACAAGCACCTCAACAAGCACCATGATAACCACAAGCTCCCTTTGACCTCTACGATTCTGTACTACTTCTTTCTAGATCACAGGGTAGAAACTAATTCGCATATTATAAAGAAAAAATTTTAAAAACAGCCTACATCTAATGGCTCCTGAGTGTCATTTTCACTAGAGTAAAATAGGTCAAAAAATATGACAGACCACAGCCACATCCTTCTTGTGGACAGACACACCAGTCTCACAGGCATGAGCCTCGCCTGCTAAATGCTCCACGGCTCCCCTCATCATCTAGAAACCCACTTCCGGGAAGTGACCACCCACAGCACTTTCCCCCTCAAGGACGACCACGAGAGCAGTGCTGATCATCTGAGAAGCCGCTGCGACAGTCGAGCTTGGTAGTACCACAGGGAAAAAGGAAGACGATGGGAAAATCAGCACTCACGGGATCGATGCCAAAGGGATAAGGGCCTTGGAAGACTCCGGGAACGCTCGGGTCCAGCTGTAAGACCTTGCTGCGCCTCACCAGGCTGTTGCTGTCATGAGAAGCAGAGGGAGTGGCTTACCGCACGGAAGGGGCAGGGTCCATCCGAAACGGCATTCCCCAGCACAACACTTACTTCCAAAGCACCGTTTTCTTATACTTCTCCGGAACATGACCTGAGCTGTACATGGCAGACACATTCCACCCGGAGCCAAAAAGGTTTATTGACTTTGAAAAGCAGTCGTTGTAGATGAGGCCAGTATACACTGAGAACAAGCCCATCAGTAAAAGGATGTAGCGACCATTAAAAAACATTCTCATGATCTGTGAAAAGCAAAGCATGGTAATCAAAATATAATTACTGGGAAAACATACCGATGGGTTAACAATTAGTGCTGGCGTGTTCTTAACCACTACTCTCAGTGCTTCCCACAGAACAAGCCAACGTGACAGAAGTCCCCAGCACACAGAAATGACGCAGCACGCAGCTCTACATCTCCAGCAGGCCGATCGTGGTTTTTGCCAAAAACACCACTTAAGAAATGTCTCTTTTCTGGTCAAACAGTAGATAATCCCCCCTCTCCATCAGAAAGAGAGTGTGCGTCACCATCCTAAATCCTCAAGACTGAGGAATGAACAAACATAAGGGGGGGCAGGGATGCACTATGGACTTAAGCAGACTTGTCATTATTCCAGCAATGGAAGAACCTGTATCACTGACACAAAGGCAGTGGCCACCAGAGGCTCTGAGGGGAGGGAGAGGGAAGAATAGGTGGAACATGGGTATTTCTGGAACACTGGAATTCTTCTGCATGAGAGTGCAATGACGGATACAAGCCATTAACCGTTTTGTCAAAACCTATAAAACTGTGCAATGCAAAGTATAGACCATAATGTAACCTCTAAACGATGGTTAGCAGCAATGCTTCGATATGTGTTCATCAATTTTAACAAATGTACCATACTAATGAAAGATGTTGTTAATGGGGGAAGTGTGGGAGGGGGGTATATGGGAATGTTATTTTTGATGTAACATTTATGTAGTCTAAAGCTTCTTTAAAAATAAAAAGTTAACTAAAAAGAAAAAAAAGAAGATAATCACTACTAATGCAACCCAAGCAGATATAATGAGGTAGAGTGTTTATGTTTTTACCTCTTGGGACTGATTTAGTCTGGGATGATTTTCATTTAATACCAACAAGAGCGCAAATAAGAACATCACAAAGCCATGTCCAAAGTCTCCAAACATCACGGCAAATAAAAAGGGGAAAGTGATAATCGTGAAAAGAGCTGCAGGAAAAACAAGGAGTAAGAGATTTGTGGTTTACAGCAAAAAGCAGAAAATCTTAATTACAACACAATATATAATAATCTTAACTTTCTCCAAAATTCTCTAGCTGAAATTATGAAGTTAAATTTAGAAGTTTAAACTAAATAAGATAACAAGACAGTAATAGCGACATTATTTTTTCAAACATCTATTACATTCTCATACGGAGAAAAAGCAGCAATGAAATATAAAATGCAAAGATTCAAAAGCCCGGACTCTGAACCTGGGTTCACTTCTCGGTAGCTCCCAACTCCGTAGGCATCCACGATGTTCTGAAAGCCCTCGGTGAATTTGTTGGTGCGGATTAGAGTTGGGGGTGTTTCTTTCGTTGGGATTGTGTTCATAAACGAGGGGATCGTAGCACCGCTCTTTCTCTTCACATAAAAAAAGGAGAGAGAAGAAGTCACTCACTATCCAAGGACTCTTTCAACAAACCCTGGTCCACCTGCAGGGTGCCAGGCTCTGCCTGCGGCTGCGAGGTGCAGTATCAGTCACCAGCTGAGGTTCCAGCACAGCAGGAGGAGCTGGGGAGGCTCAGGGGGCTGCCCCGGGCACGTGTGGGCTTGCAGGAGGAAGAATGAGAGCCAAGCTGAGTGGGCAGGAGGGAGAAGCAGGAGCTAAGGGAGAAAGCGTTTCTTCTCTTACCTCTATACGTTTGTGTGTATGTTTATATTCTGCAAATATTCCCAGAGTCATTAACATAATATGTAATTTAGTACAGTATCTCTTAAAAACGTGCAAGAAAGAGGAATTTAGAGAAAATGACACAATCATCTAATAAAAATGAAAAAGATAAGAACCAGAAGTCAAAATTAATTTTACTAGAATGGAAAAATTATAAATTTTTCCTTCAGTGTTTCCAAAACTTCTAAAATGCATTATATCAATTTTCTGTGGGGAAAAAAAAACCCTCCTTAAATAAAGCAAAACTAGAAAAGTAGATTTTGCAAATTATTTATTTCTTTAAACATACATGAGCAAGGGGATTCTGGGAAAATCCCAGCAGTGGCATCATTTTTGAAACTCTCTGTTCTCTCAATAAGGAGAGCAACTAATAGTGAAACCAAAAACCCATGGACATTTAAAACAAAACTATGCCCCCATAAATCCCAAAACCCAGGGGTGGGGGGGTGGGGGGCAGTGGATGTAGCTCAAGTGGTTGAGTGCCTGCTTCTCATTTACAAGGTCCTGGGTTCGATCTCTGGTACCTCCTAAAACAAAAAACACCCAGTAGGGACAAACCACTGAGAGGTCTGCATGGTATGGGCCTCAGGACCAGAGGAACTGAAGGAAGCAATGCGCACCTGGCAAACCGGAGAAAAGACCACTCCAAAACAGCCAGAGAGTGTTCCCTGGCCAACCTGAGGAAAGCAGCTGAAGCTGGAAGGGGCGAGGGAAGAATACGGGAAAGAGGATACGGTGAAAGGAGCCGAGCGCGCAGTACCTAAAAACACCAGAAATTAAGAGATGCGACAGAGAAGAGCTATACAGTAGGAGGGCAAACGGCCACTGACGTCTTAGCAAGTAGTTCTCAAAAGACACGAGGCTGTGTGCGTGCAGGGGAGGGCAGAAAAGGCCGCCTGCGCGACATCTGAACTGAACTCGGGGCCTCCAAGGTTAAAGAGCAAAACACACACACAAGCAACACGGAGAACAACTGAATCAGTCACGTCCCTTAAAACTGATGTTACCTCAAAAACGAAAACTCTTTAAAATAAAACGTTTCTCCAAAATAACTTATATTTGTGTACTATTTTCTTTCTTAGTACTCAGCATTTTATGTTTGTGTCATCACAGAATTACGTAGTACTACAAGGTGGTTAAAAACCCTCACATGAAAACTTGTTTCCTTAATTGTCATTTGAAATACCTAGACTTGTTATTTCCGTGGTCAAGAACTAAGTTTCAATGTAGGGAAAAACTCCCGGGAACACGGGAGAATGACTTGATAGACTTGGAGTGGGAAAAGCCTATGATCCAAAATGCAGAAGCCATAAAAATAAAGACTGATAAATTCAACTATACTGAAACAGTCTTCCGTGTGACCCAAAACAAACGCCAGAAGCAAAATCAAAAGACAAATGACAAACTGGGAAAAGTATTTTTACTCCTGTCACAAAGGGTAAATAGAAATTAGTAAGAAAAAGATAAACACCCTACAGAAAACAAAGGACATGAATAAAAGGCTCTTAGACATGCAAAGAGGTACTCAACTTCACTATAATAAGAGAAATGCAATGGCTGGCAAAATCTATCAAAATTGATGCAGCAGTTCATTTCTGGGAATTTATCAAGCAGATGCATGTGCACACGTACAAAATGTCATAGGTCCCGTGTTATTCATTGTAATGGTATTTATCAAATTGGAAGCCACCTAATGACTAGGAAACTAGTTAAATAAAACATAGTATATCTACACAGCAGAAAGTTAAAAAGTTGAAGAAAAAAAAAAAAAAAGATAGGGAAGTTTTAGGAAGTGAAAAGAAGAAGGTACAGAACTATATAAATGGAATGCAATCTTTTACTAAGAAAAGGGAAGAAAAAGAATTTATTGTCATAACTGCTGTGCTTAAGAAACTCGAAGATCTAACAGAACTAACAACAGTGGCGACCTTCGGGGGCTACAGTGATAGGAGGAAGTCAAGTCACTTTCTCTTTTCACACTTTTTTATATTTTTGGAACCATGTGAATATATGACTTACTCAAAAGAGCAAATTTAAAATGCATAAAGCACATACATTACTGAATGACTAGCGCTCCATAATTTCAGGTCAAGAGAAGAGTCAATACAGTACTTCTATGAAAATTTCATTTTATTTCTCTTGAGTTCTATCATTTCCCATTTCCCGAGGGGAAGTCTCTCGGCCTTTACCTCTACGCTGATGCTAACTCACCGAGCCTTCCTCGAGCGCCAGGCGCAGCTCGTGCAGCTCTGCCTCTGGACACCAGACCTCGGCAATGAGGCACTTGTTAGTCACGTCGAAGCTGCACATGTTCAGCATGTGGTAAATGGCTTTCATTTTCTTCACCTGGATAACACGGCTGTAGACAGACTCTGCAGCTTTACACAGAACTTGCCTTAAATAATCCTCGGTTTTGTGAAGAACCTTGGTAAGAACAGACAGTGGCCTTCAGTGTGGACGGTATTTTTCTTTTTTTGCCCACCCAACACCCTGACTGCTTCAGGGGACTTTCTCCCCCCACTGATGCCTTCCCAGGGAGCTGCTTCCCAGGGTGGCAGCCAAGGGAGCCAATCCTTCCCCTCCCTGCCCTCAGGGCTAACAGAAGGGGGCCAGAGACCCAAGCTCGGCCAATCAGGTGCTCCCTCCTGGGAGGCTGGCTCTCAGGAGCATGACCACAGGGACACAGGAAATGGCTAGAGCTGTCCTCACCGTGGTAACACAATGGCCTGGCTCTCCTGGGCATGGGACAATGGCCGTGCTTCCTTGCTCCAGAGCTCCCTGGGTTCTTACCCGACCCAAGCTTGGCCCAGCCCCCTGTCAGCCCTGTGAGCCACCAACTCCCATCCCATCCCATTCTTCTAATAAATTCCCTTTTGCTTAAATGAATCAGAGCCTGTTTCTGTACCTGCCACCAAGAACCCTGATATAAGTAGAAACATAAGTTAAAATAGTGTGTGTAAAATAATTCCCGCCATTTTAAACGGGGCTTGCCTGTCTTTTGTGACTAAGAACGGCGCTCCAATCTATCAAAGATAACCAGGCTTTTATTAATATTTCCATCATTACTACCTAGGTTTCTAATGGGCTGATCAAATAAAACTACCAGGAAGAAGGAGGTAAGTGACACTCCAGTCTTACTCAAGCATCTTCATTTGTCTACCACCATCACATTTAAAAAGAACTGAAGTAAATGGATTCCTAAATGCTTTCCGTCCTCAGACAAGGAGGTCATTTTCCCACTTACTGACCGTGTAAAGATCTTGAATGCGGGTATTCAGGCCCTCCTGGATCTCTTTTCGCTCCTCGGCAGTATTTGGGTAGGGGTAAACGTGGCAGTGGTAACTAGAAGAAAGAATTGGACGTCTCACGTCAGGCACGACTAGAAGAGTCTGTCTTAACTAGAACTGTATTCAATTCATCACCTGGGCATGTCCCTTCCAAAGTGGAATAAAAGCTGCCGTGTGGGAGAGAAAGGGAGTGGAGACAGGCACCTGCCCTTGGCCAGGCCTCGCATGCAAGAAACGAAGGAGGGGAGGCAGCAAGCATGTTGGCACAAAAGGAAACGCCCATGCAGATGCATGTTCTAGAAAAGCAAGACGGCCAGCAAGGCTGAGGAGTGGACAGGGCGGGTGAGAGGAGTGAAAGGTAAGGTCAGACAGTGACAAGGGCCGGCCCACCATAAGGATGTGGGCTTTCTCCTGGGTGGGCCGGGAAGCCACCGGAGGATTTTAAGTGGAAGAGTGGAACGAGCTGGCCTAAGTTTTAAAGGGATCATTCAGGCTACTGTGGAGAACAGAGCAGGAAGGGGCTACTGAATTAAACTAATTCAGCAAACTCTCTCTTGGATCCAAATTCCATTCCTGCCCTCAATGATTCCTGAAAGCTCACTGCCAATTCCAAACTTTACAAAATTCACCAACATTCGTGGGTTGAGAAACATTAAACAGGTGTAGAACACAAAAACAAAACCAAAAAACACAAGATTACCTTTAAATTGAAAAAGAGAAAAAAAGGAGAGGAAAAAAACCTCTGGTTTCCTAGCAATTGCTTAGCTATTTTCTGCAGCAAACCTCTCCCTCCCTTCTGACCTTTTCTCACTTCCTGGGACAAATACTTTCTCAAGGGGCAGCATGACACCCAGAATATGCTGGGGAATGTAGAGCCATGTCCCCCAAACTGCAATGGATTCCCATACCAGCTTGATATTTTAAAACCATACTTAATCTTTTTCAGTAAGATCTGACTTTTAAATGTTAACCACCTACCCTAGCCTTATCCTAAACAATGATATCGGTGGAATCACGGGGTTGCTGTGCTGTTATCGTTTTTCTCGTCTATTCTAAAACAAATATGTCTATTAATGAGTCCTCTGGAAGAGCTATGTGATGCCTTCTCCCAAAGAAAATGAAAATGTTAAGTCACTCCACTTTACAGACTCTCAGCTCATTCAATAACCAAGTATTTATTGAGTGCCTACTATGTGCAGTCACTGTTCTAGGTATTAAGGATACAGCAGTAAACAAGACAAACAAAGATCTTGCCATCATGAATTTACATTCTAGACAGAAAACAGCCAGTTATATATATACATATAAATCACTAAAGGTTCATCCATGTAATCCCTAAAATTACTTTCCATACCATGAGTGATTGAGTACCAAGCTTTGGTAAACACCGATCCAAAGAAAGTACCTCAGCCCCACCCCACCCTGCAAGAAACAAGGCAACCTGTCATTTTCATGAGTGTATGAAAATTAAGGGGGCTTCTTTTGGTTCTGTCCCAGACACATTCTTGTTGCAGCACTACTCAGCATTTACTGATGGCTCAGTCTGTGCTCAGACTACGTCATCATCTCATTTCATCCTAATACCCCCATGAGGAAGAAATTATTATCCCAATTATTCTAATAAGGGATATTATTATTTCATCATTAATAATGAAGAAATCTAGGCTAAGTCACTTGTGCAAGTATGAGTGGCAAGACAAGGCTCTGAATCCAGCGCCTCACTCCAGAGGCCACTCTACCATTTGCCATAGCCCCTTCAGGGTGGCACAAACAAGACATCTGCCAAGTGCCTGGCAGAAGATGAAATATATGCCCAATGACAACACATAAGCATGCCCTAACTAATAGCAACAAATAATAAAAATTTTCCTTCTTCAATTAATCTTAAAATGCTGATGCGCAAGGGGGATAAAAATCTGGGAACATAATTAACATGGTCCCTACTTTGAAATTATTTTAAATAAGGCACTGGCAAGAGATGGTAAATTAGATTTTTAAGAATTTGATTTTATAGCAAAGAAATCACATAACAAAAACTAGCAGTCTGCTATATTTCTTTTCAAATACAGAGGGCCATTTAAGAAGAACTATGAAATTATTGAAGATAAAGAAATAAATGATATGAAACGTTTCTTTTCCTTACCAATCACATATCTTCTTAACCTTGTGGCCAATCTGCTCTCCCCAAAAGGATATTAAAAATACATACCATTTTATGACTTCACCCTAAAGAATAAATAAGGAAACTGTTACTTTGGTATGGATAACTTCTAGAACTCTGGCAGCTCAAACACGGTCAAAGAGTTAGTTCATTCACTCATTCAACAGATACTTAGACATGTTCAACAAATAAACCTCAACAGGTTGTGGGCCTGTGTGCCGGACCCTGCTCTAGGTGCTGTACTGTTCTGGGTGATCAGCACAGACAAAAGCCCTTCACCTGGAGGGAGAGGGAGAGGGCTATACTCAAGCTCGCAGTGAGAGATGGGAGGGGCTGGGGGTTGCGCTTATAAATAAGGCGATCAGGGGAGGTCTCAGTGAGCAGGTGGCACCTGAGCCTAAAGAAGCGAAGGAGGGGAGGCAGCAAGCATGTGGACACCGGGGAGGGGCCTTCACACATAAGGAACAGCCCGTGCAGATGCATGTTCAAGAGAAGCACGGTCAGCAAGGCTGAAGAGGAGTGGACAGGGCGAGTCCGTGAAAGGTAAGGTCAGACAGTGACAAGGGCCGGCCCACCATAAGGATGTGGGCTTTCTCCTGGGTGGGTCGGGAAGCCACTGGAGGCTTTTAAGTGGAAGAGTGGAATGAGCTGGCTGCTATGAAGAGGAGAGACCAGAGAGGAGCCGGGGCAGAAGCAGGAGCTCGGTTCAGAAGCTCCTGCAAGCTGGAGGTATTTCAGGTGTACGCTGATGGTCAGGACCAGGATGGTGATGGTGTCGGCAAAGAGGAGCCAGATTCTCTCTGTACTGAGAAGACGGTGCCAGCAGCTCTGCTGACGGATTAGGCACAAAGTGCGAGAAAGAGTCACGGATGACCCCAAGGTTTTGGCCTGAGCAGTTACAAAAATTTGCTAATTACTGAGACGGGCAAGTCTGGAAGGGCAGATTTAGGGGGAAAATTCGGAGTTCAGTTCAGGCATTAGTTGGAAATGTCTTTCAGACATTCAAAAGAAGATACAAAGTAGATGGTTAGATGGAAAAGTCTGGCGTCCAGAGGAGAGGTCAAAGCTGGAGATAGACATCTGGGAGAGATATACACTGGGGGGTATTTATTCCCTAAGGGTGGAGACGCTGTCCAAGAACTGAGCTATGAGGCACTGGGGACATGGAAACAGACTGGAACAGAGAAGTTCAGGCAGATGGGCCCAGCAGACAAGGACATGGGGCGGCAGCAGGAGGGGTAGGTCATGGAGATGGTGGACAGAGGAAATGGCTGATATGCTTGGGGGACTGGTTACATTGAGTAAATAAGTAAATTAATTGAGCAATTAACTAAATATACTGAGGATAATGGGAACCATATTTCTCACTGTCAGAAGAGAGAGTTAAAAACATGGTCAAAGGGAAGTCTAGAAAGAATGATTAGAATGGGAGGTTATTGTTTGAATACACGGTTTTATACCACATATGCACAGACATAGGGGTGTGTGTGTGTGTCGTGTGTGTGTACACACACATCTATGTGCAGAGATGTGAGTAGGGATTATGTCATTAAATATATGCATCCTTCAGCTCTGTTGAGAGGCCGAGACACGATGACATGGGAGGATGCAAGGAGCCCTTCAGCACCCAGATCGTGGTCTCTGAACACAATCCCTGGGGTGGACTGAAGCTGTATATACCCCAGAAAAGCAGCTGCTTAAATTGAATCCATTCCTGTGGGTGTGAACCCATTGTAAGGACCTTTTGGTGTGGCCCACCTCAAAGGCTCTTAATCCTTTTACTCAAGTCCTTTATAAGAGAATGAAATTCAGACAGAGAGAGAAAGCACGTGAAGCAAGAAGCTGAAATGGAATCCAGAAGAGAAGTAAGAGACCAGGAGACACCAGGTGCCCTGCCATGGGACAAGCTGAGGGCCAATGAGCACCAGCAGCCAGCCTCAGAACGCCACAGTCTTGGGGAGAAAGCATTGCCTTGATGATACTTTGATTTGGACATTTTCCTGGCCTCAAAACCATAAGCTAATAAATTCCCATTGCTTAAGCCAACCCATTTCATGGTATTTGCTTGAGCAGCCTAGGAAACTAAAACAATATTCAACGAAAAGGAACCAGGATCCTTGGAGGAATGGCCCATTCTCAAGGTAAAGCAAAAAAAGTCCAAGGGAAAACTAGAACATTTAAGGTACCGGAAAGTAAGGGAATGCTCAATGAATGATGAAGATATGAAAAAACACAGGAACCTGCATGAAGAGACTCCCACTAGCCAAAGTGGGGACAATTCTGGCATCAAAATAAATGACAGTAACAGATTAAAAGCCATTAAATCCAACAGTAATCCACAGTCCATGCTGATATATATGAATGAATGGATGGATGGATGGATGGATGGATGGATGATGAGTGAATGAATGAGGGAGAAGGGAAGGCTCTACCTATGTTGAATGATAAGTAATAAATTTAGAAGAAATAATGGAAGCAGAGAATCATCATTTGGCAACCATGACAGAGGTGAATGAGCTAAGTGAGAATTGTCAATGGACGCTGAGGCTGGCGGGTAGAGGTTTGATGAGGAACAAGATACTGGCATAATCCTGAGACACCTCCTCACAAAATCCT
This sequence comes from Cabassous unicinctus, assembly GCA_029593785.1. Taxonomy (NCBI): domain Eukaryota; kingdom Metazoa; phylum Chordata; class Mammalia; order Cingulata; family Chlamyphoridae; genus Cabassous; species Cabassous unicinctus. The sequence continues at coordinate 1,820 of JAQZBX010087608.1, read as the reverse complement.
ATTCAACTAAAGAGGGTAAAACGGTGAAATGACGGTGCCTCCTGGTGCGAGGGGCTGGAGGAGCAAAGCGTCATTCCAGCGTGTTCCTACAAGAGCACATGTTCGCAGGCTGGTCCTGAGGAACGCCACCTGGGCCCAGAGTGAGGGGCACCTTAGAAAGCAACACCTGTTCTAAATGCCACTCGCACTCCCAGATAGGACCCTGGACCAGAAAGGGAAAAAGAGACACTGTTGGGAAATGTGAATGGCATGTTTGGAGTGGATGATAGTGTTGTTCTCTTGTTGATTTTCTGATCTGGAGGGTTTATATGGTGGTTATGTAAAAGGGTGCCCTTGTTTCGGGGAAACAGACACACTGGAATAATTTATGGATGACAGGACCATGTCTGTGGCTCGCTCTCGAAAGGTTTCGGAAAAGCCTAATGAAAATGGGTATCTATGTGTAGAGAGAGAGAGAGTGGACAATGGAGCAAATGTGATAAAATGTTAACAATTGGGAAATCTGGGTGAAGGGGATGTGGAGTTCTTTGTTCTCTTCTGGCAACTTTTCTGCAAGGTGAAATGATTTATTTATTTATTTATTTATTTATTCCCCCCTTGCTGCTTGTGTTTGCTGTGTCCATTTGCCGTGTGTTTTTTTCTGTGTCTGCTTATCTCCCCCTTGCTGTGAGGTCTTGCTGCATCAGCCCACCGCGCCGCGCGGGCCGGCCTGCCCTCACAAGGAGGCCCCAGGAAGCGAACCTGGGGCCTCCCATATGGTAAACGGGGGCTCTATCGATTGAGCCACACCCGCTTCCCAAGGTGAAATGATTTAAAAATAAATTACTTTTAGAACCATAATAAGGGAAAAAAGAAATGGCATTTATAACGAACTTGACCTTGAAGATGCCGTTAACAGTTTAAAAAGTAGTACTGTGTCAAGGATACAACCACCTAAGGTGTAAGATGGAACAGGGACCATATATAACATAAAAAAACACAAATCACAGAACCAGATGAAGTTGCCCGAGTCTAGCTTATGAATCTAGCAAAAAGAGAGTGGCTGGCATCCGGAAATGACACCGGCAGATAGAAAACGGCCGGAAAGCGCTCTAAGGCTGTAATGACTTTAAGTGGTCAGACGTTCAACCCAAAAGCCACTAAACCTGGCACTATGAGCATTATGAACAAACCCCAGAACCTGAGTAAAAGTTATCAAATAACTTTTGATAACTAACAAGGACTAAAAGAAAATACACTGAGATGGGAGGAGTAGCACCCTCTGAGTGAAGGATTACAGATGACATATTTCTATATTCATGTTTTCTACGTTTTCCCCAGGATTCCACAATGAGTATCTAGCTCCTTTTTGGTCATGAGGAAAATCTTTTTATTTTCAAGATATACATATCCCTATCCATTTCTCTACTTCTTTATGATGTATAACACCCTTTCTCATATCTTGTAAAAGTTTAGCACAGGAGAGCTTAGAAATTCTATGGGAAAAAATTGTTTCAAACTTGAATAAATGTTCTGCACAAGAATGAATAGTATTTTCTCTCTTTTTTTTAAGTTTTGAAATCTAAGAAAAATACATGCTTTACTCACCTCTATGTACTTATATTGACTTACAATCAATGTTAAAACACATTACCTACTTAGGGAACCGTAAAAACAGTATCTTCATTACTTTTGAAGTCAAAGTAATATATATGATTTACTAAGAGCTATGTACATATATTGACTTACAATCAATATTAAACACAGGACTCACATACTGAACTGTGAAAACACTATTATTTTTGAAAATTAAATACATACTTTATTCACCACTATGTACT
>JAQZBX010087607.1:0-12852 GCA_029593785.1 Cabassous unicinctus | reverse complement strand
ATTAAATATTTAGTATATATCAAATATTAAATTTAATAATTAAATTTTAATATATGTAAATATTAATTACATATGTAATATGTAAATATGTAATATATATTTTAATGGATTAAAATTTCTAACTAAAGTCATAGTATGGTTTATTGGAAAAGGAAATATGAACCATCTATATGCTGCCTACATGAAATTCACCTTAGACCCAAGGATGCAAGAAGCTTGCAAATAAATGGTTAAAAAACAATATTACATGCAATTAATAGCCCAAAAAAAAGCTGAGAGTAGATAAAATAATATTGGAAAAGATAAACTTTAAATGCAAAACTATTGTAAGAGACTAAGAAGTATACTATATATTTTAAAAGAGGTAATCTATCAAGAAGAAAGAGCAATCATAAACATTTATGCTCCTAACAAGGGTGCCTGAAAATACATGAGGCAAACATTGGAAAAACTAAGTGGAGGAATAGATGCTTCTATAATTATAGTGGGGGAATTTAATACACCATTATTACCATTAGACAGAACATCTCAACAGAGGATGAATGAAAAACAGAGACCTTGAATAATATATTAGAAGAACTATACCTAATAGACATATGGAGAACATTACATCCAAATACAGCAGGATATACATTCTTCTCAAGTGCACATAGATCATTCGCCAGTATATACGACATGATAGGCTAAAGAGCAACTCTCAATGAATTCAGAAAGATTGAAATTATGCAAATTAATTTTTCTGACCACAATGGAATGAGGCTGGAAATCAGTAAGGAGCAGAGAGACAGATTAGGCACAAAAATATAGAAGGTTAGCAACACACCCTTAGACAATCATTGGGTCAAGAAGGAAAATGCAAAAGAAATCACTGACTATCTTTATATGAATGAAAATGACAACACTATGTATCAAAACCTATGGGATGCAGCAAAAGCAGTGATGAGAGGGAAATTTATAGGCATAAATGCTTATGTAAAAAGAGAAGAAAGAGCTAAAATCGGAGACCTAAATACACACCTGGAGGAATTAGAAAAAGAACAACAAACTAACTCCAAATGAAGAAGAAAGAAGGAAATAACAAAGATTAGAGCAAAGCCAAATGAAATAAAAAATCAGAAAGCATTAGAAAAAATAAACAAAACTAAAAGCTGATTCTTTGACAAGATTGATAAAATTGACAAAATCTTACCGTAAAATAAGAAATGAGGAAAGGAATATCTCCATTGAACCCACTGAAATAAAGAGTATCATAAAAAACTGTTTTGAAAAATTGTATGCCAACAAAATGGATAACTTAGATGAAATGAACAAATTTCTAGAAACACACAAGAAGTCTACACTGACAAAAAAGTAATTGATGAACTCAACAGACCAATCACAAGTAATGAAATTAAATTAGTTATCATAAACCTCCCAACCAAGAGCACAGGACCATATGGCTTCACAGATGAATTCATGCAATCATCCAAAAAGAACTAACACCAATCCTTAAAGTCTTCCAAAAAAATATAAATGGAGGGAACATTGCCTAACTCAATGTGTGATGCTAACATCACCCTAATACCATAGCCACACAAAAATGCCACAAGAAAGGAAAACTATAGACCAATCTCTCTAATGATCCTAGATGCTAAAATCCTCAACAAAATACTTTCTAATCATATTCAGCAACACATCACATGAATTATACTTCATGACCAAGTGGGTTTCATTCCTGGTATGCAAGAAAATCAACACAAGAAAATCAACCAATGTAATACACCATATTCACACATTAAAAAAAATCACATGATCATGTTTATTGATGCAGAAAAATCCATTGACAAAATACGTAACCCTTTTCTAATAAAAACACTTCAAAAGATGGGAATAGAAAGAAACTTCCTCAGCAAGATAAAAGTATGTATGAAAAACCCACAACTAACATCATATTGTATGTTGAAATGCTAAAAGCTTTCCCTCTAAGTTGTGGAACAAGACAAGGATGCATACTGTCACTTCTCTTATTTAACATTGTGTTAGATGAACTTGCTCAAGCACTTAGGCAAGGAAAAGATCTAAAAGTCATGCAAATTTTAAAGGAAGAAGCAAAAATTTCACTAATTGCAGATGACTCAATCCTATACATAGAAAGCCCTGAAAAATCCATAACAAAGCTTCTAGAGCTGATAGATGAGCTCAGTGAAGTGGCAGGATCTAATATCAATGCACAAAAATCAGTGGCATTTCTGTACACTAATAATGAGCAATCTGAGGAAAAATAAAAAATAAAATTCCATTTGCAATAGCAACCAAAAGAATCAAATACCTAGAAATAAACTTAACTAAATATGTAAAGGACTTATATGCAGAAAACTACACAACATTGCTAAAGGAAGTGAAAGAAGACCTAAATAAATGGAAAAATAATCCCAGTTCAAGGATAAGAAGACTAAACATAATTTAGAAGTTTATCCTACCCAAAGTGAATTACAGATTTACAATATCCCATTAAAAATCACAACAGTATTTTTTATTGAATTTGAAAACCTAACTATGAAATTTAGTTGGAAGAGCAAGGGGCCCTGAATAGCCAAAGACATATTGAAAAAGAAAAATGAAATTGAAGGGATCAAACTACCTAACTTTAAAACAGACTACATAGCTACCGTGGTCAAAACTGCATGGTATTGGCAAATGGATAGACATACCTGCCAATGGAACTGAATTGAGAGTTCTGATATAAATCCTCACATATGCAATCATCTGATATTCAACAAGGCCACAAAGTCCACTCACCTGGGAGAGAGTGACCTCTTCAACAAATGGTGCTTTGAGAACCAGAATTCCATATCAAAAGAGGAACACCATCTCACACCTTATACAAAATTTAACTCAAGATGGATCAATGATATAAATATAAAAGCCAAGGACATAAAGCTCCAGGAAGATAATGTAGGGAAGCATCTACAGGACCTTCTAATAGGAATTGGTTTCATAAACTTTACACACAAAGCACAAGCAATGAAAGAAAAAATAGATAAAGGTGACTTCCTCAAAATTAAAACTTTTGTGCTTCAAAAGAGTTTATCAAGAAAGTGAAATGGCACCCTACTCAATGGGAGAAAATGTTTAGGAATCATCTATCTGTTAGTCACCTAATATTCAACACATATATAAAGAAATCCTTCATCTTGAAAATAAAAAGACAAGCAACCCTTTTAAAAAATGGGCAAGCAATTTGAATAGACACTTTTCCAAAGAAGAAACACAAATGGCTAAAAAGCACATGAAAAGATGCTCAACATCACTAGCTATTACGGAAATGCAAATCAAAACTACAATGAGATGCCCTCTGACATATATTAAACTGGTAGCTATTAAAAAACAGAGGACTTCAAGTGTTCGAGAGGATGTGGAGGAAAGGGAACACCTATCCTCTGCTGGTGGGAATGTAGAATGATGCAGCCATTGTCATTTCCTCAGGAAGCTAACTTTAGAACTGCTATATTATCCAGCAATTCCACTGCTGGGTATATACCCAGTAGAATTGAAAGCATGGACACAAACAGAAATATGCACACCAATGTTCATAGTGGCTTTATTCTCTCTTTCCAAAAGTTGCATGTAACACAAATGGCCCCCAACAGATGAATATATAAGCAATCTGTGGTATATCCATACAATGGAATATTATTTAGCTTTAAGAAGGACTGCAGTTTTAACACGTGGGATAACATGGTTGAATTTTGAAGACCTTATGCTGAGTGAAGCCAGACACTGAGGGTCAAATATTACATGACGTCACTGATATGAATTAAGAAAATTGAGCAGACCCACAGTTTTATAGCCTGGATACAGGTTTACAGGAGACAGAAAGGGAATAGAGGATGGTGAGCTGATGCCCATATGGGCAAAATCTACAATAAGTTTGAAGGGTGTAATTATGCAGTGGATAAGCATGACAGGTCGCAGTGCTGTGATTGGGTTCAGTGGTGCTGGCCTGTGATGGGGTTTGGGTGGGTGGGTTGGGCTGACCTCTCCATGGAACTTAGGGGAGGGTCAGATAAGGAACAGGTGAACTCTGGGGATTTGCAGGCCTGTGGTTAAAACTACAATGTTGGGAATTTTCTTTTGGCAAATATGGCAGGGAAGAGTACTGGTGTAGGGTGTTGGATGTGGGGGATGTTTATGGGATATAGTTTACTTGGGGCAGGCTTTTATGAAATATCTTTGTGCTCATCTTATCATATACTGTTATATCAGCAGGTGGAGCCCCACCCAATAAGCAAGAAATATCAAACTTCCATTCAGGGGAGTCCTGCTAAGTCCTCGAGAACATAGGTAGTGCCTAATATAAGAAAACAGAAAAATATGTCATGCTCTCAATATTATTGCAAGTAACTATGAATCTTATTCTTCCAAAATTGAAACTTATTGTTCACCATAGGTTATGAGGGAAGGGTAAGGGAAGCATAGAATAGATGGAATGTAGAGTATTTTCAGGGCATTAGATTTGTTCAACATGATCTAGCATTAATTGATAAAGGCCACTTTAAATTTCATCAAACCTATAAAAGTGTACAATCCAAAGTGTAAAACATAATGTAAACCTTTTGTAATGCTTAGTAGCATTGCTTCAATATTTGTACAGCAATTGTAACAAATGTACCATCCACATATAAAATATTATTAATAGGGGAGAGGGGAAATGAAGGAGGACATTGTGTATATGGGAATCCTCTATATTCTCTATCTTACATTTCTGTATCCTAAAGCTTCTTTGAAGATAAAATGGGAAAAAAATAAAACACTAGGGGAATATATGGATGAAAATGTCACTGTACATACAAGATGACAGATCTTACAGTGATGAAAGACACAATGCTGAAAAAAAATTTTATTATTTCAATTTTTTTTTTTGTATTTTATTGCTTTTTTTAAATTATTTTTTTCATTTTCTTATTAATTTTATTTGGTTATTTGTTGGCTTCATTGTTGGAGAGGTTTTTTTTCTTATCACAGAAGCATCACAACAGTGCTAAGGGATGATCATTAGTGTGGGTTGTCATTGCTGGGGGGATGCATAGGAAGCAGTTCACCTGTGGTATGTCTCTTAGGCATATGCATATGTTCAGGTACTCCTGGGGCACTGTCTCAGTGGGTGGAGATCTACACAATTAACTGAAAGAATATTGAATTTCCATCCTGGAATTCATCCCATTCTGCTACGTTCTTTAATAGGACAGCAAGAATGCCATGAGTGCAAGTCAGTGCCTAGTGAAGGAAGACAGACAATTATGCCAGGCCCTTGATACTGATGATTGTACTTATTAACCTTATCTTTGTGAAATTGAAACTTAGCCTAGCATTATATACTGCCTGAGAGTTACCTCCTGAAATCCTCTAGTGGCTCAAATGTGGCCTCTTTCGAAGCCAAACTCAACATATAAAATCTTCCACTTGTTTTGGGACATGACTCCCAGGGATGAGCCTCCCTGGCCAAGCCCAAACTAGCAAAGCATCTAGAAAAAGAATTGACTAAAAGAGGGAAATGGTAAATAAAAATGAATTTATATGGTTAAGAGACTTCAATATGAGTTGAGAGGTCATTCCAGAGGGTACACTTATGCAAGTCTCAGTGGGGTCTCACTAACTGTCACAGTAAAAAGTGCATCAAATAGCAGGGCTCCTGAGGACTCTAGAATCATCCAGAAACTATAAGCAGGGCAGACAACCCTAAGAATTCAGCACCCTAATATTGGGCCTTACTTTGGAGTTTATGTTCCACAAGGTGAGTAGACTTTTTTGTTTTTCTATACATGGCTTTTCTGCCCCTTTTGTTTGAGCCTATATTTGGCACTATACTTGATGTTGTGTGTCCTGTATACTTAGATCTTTGATCTTTCTGTGTGCCAGTTAAGCCCTGAATTTCAGTGGAATTGTAGCACCTACTCTCCAGTACATTGAACTCACTTAAGAAAGCTGATGAGGAGATGATGATGGACAACACTTATCCAAAGGAACATCAGTAATGGATGGAAGAAGGGAAAATTCATAAATATATGGAGACTAAACAACACACTTTTCAATAATCAGTGGGTCAAAGAAGAAAATGCAAGACAATTTAGTAAATGAAAATGAAAACACAACATATCAAAACCAATAAGACACCACAAAGGCAAAGCTGGGAGAGAAATTTATAGTGTTCAATGCTTACATTTAAAAAGAAGACAGAGTTAGCATCAAATCCAAACTGCATCCTTGCAGGAACTAGAAGAAGAAAGGCAAATTAACTGCAAACAAGGTGAAGGAAAAAAAAGGTAAGATCAGATCAGAAATAAATGAAATTGTGAATTATAACAATAGAGAGAATCAACAAAATCAAAAACTGACTCTTTGTGAAGAGCAACAAAATTGACAAACACTTAACTAAGACTGACAAAGAAAATAGAGAGAAGACACAAATGAATAATTCAGCATCACTTCTTCATGAAAACACTTCCAAAGTTAGGAATAAAATGGAAAATCTTCAATATGATAAAGGGCATATATTAAAAAACCCACAGCTAGCATCATACTCAAAAGACAAATTTGAAACCTTTCTCTCTAATTTTGGGAATAAGATAAGGATGTCAATTGGCCCTACTGTTATTCAATATTATGCTAGATGTTCTAGCTACTGCATTTATACAATAAAAATAAATAAATAAAAGGTATCCAAATAGGAAAAGAGGAAGTAAAACTCTCACTATTCATTGATATGATCCTATATTTTAAAAATTCTAAAATGCCTATGACAAAGCTCCTTTAGCTAATAAATAACTTCAGCAATGTGGCAGGATATAAGATCAACAACAAAAAATAGTAATGTTTACATACAATAGTATTGAACAATCAAAGGAGGAAATAAGGGAAAAGAATTCCATTTACAATAGCAACAAAAGTACTCAGGTACATAGGAATCAATTTAACCAAAGAAGTACAGGAGCTATATTAAGAAAACTACAAAACCTGTTAAAAAAATCAGTGAATACTTGAACAAATGGTAAGATATTCCATGTTAATGGCCTGTAATACTAAATATCATGAAGATGTCATTCCTACTCAAATTGATTTACAGATTCAATGCAACACCAATGAAAATTCCAACAGCCTAATTTACAGAAATAGAAAAATCAATTATCAAATGTATTTAGAAGGGAAATTGCACCCAAATACCCAAAATCACTCTGAGAAAGAAAGCAACGTGGGAGAAGTTTCACTGCCTGACCTGAAATCATACTACAAAGATACAATGGTCAAAAAAGCATGGTATTGGCATCAAGATAATCAGCAGAATAGAATTCAGAGACCAGAAATAAACCCCAACTTCTATGGCCAACTGAGTTTTGACAAACCAAGCAAGTCCTTGTTAATGGGACAAAACTCTCTCTTCAAGAAATGGTTCTGGGAGAACTGGATATCCATAAACAAAAGATTTAGAGGACTGCTATCTACTCCTTATACAAAAATCAACTCAAAATGGATCAAAGATCTAAATATAAAAGCCAGGATCATAAAATTACCAGAAGTAAATATATGGAAACATCTTCAAGATCTTGTGGTAGGTGGTGGTTTCTTGGATCTAACACCCAAAGCATGAGCAAAATAGAACAAAATAGATAAATGGGGCCTTCTGGGAGAGAATATTATACATTTTGTACCTCAAATGACACTGTCAAAAAAGATGAAAAAGCAGCTGACACAATGGGATAAAGCACAAGAATGTATAACACAGAGTATCCAGTGGTGGATGGTGGACTATGGTTAACAGCATAAATATGAGAATGTTTTCTTCTTTACAATAATAAATATATAATATTATATATAGGGAGTTAATAATTGGGGGGGTTGGGGAAAAATACACCAAATGTAAGTTATGGGCTATAGTTAGTAAAGATATATGCTTTTTTATTTTCAACAAATCAATTTTATTGTTACATATTAATAAAGCATAAATCTATCCAAAGAGCACAAACAATGGTATTCAGTATAATCACATATTTATGCATTCATCACCCCAGTCATTTCCAGAGCACTTTCTTTATTGCAATAATAATAACAAAAAACAAGCAAAACTCATCACCTCTTGATCTCTCTGGGCCTCATCTGCCATACTTTAGCTCTATAGTATATTTTTATTTATATTTTGTAAAAATATTCTCATATATGCAATATTCCCCATATTCATGTTTTCCATGAGGTTTTTACTATATTATACAGTCCCATGTTACAGTTTTTAGCTTTCCTTGTAGTAATACATGACATTAGACTTTCCCTTTCAACCACTGTCTTACCCATACAATAACACTGCTAATTACAAACACCATGATATACTTTAACCATTTCTATTCATTTCCAAAGATTTACAAACAACTTTTTACCAGTTCTGCACAGAAAAACAGTCAGCTTTCCATTCTCTGTCATCCTTTTACTTTCTGGTAACCTATATTTTAATTATTAAATCCATGAGTTTACACAATATATGTAGTTCATAATAGGACAATCATACAGTATTATCCTTTTGTGTCTGTTTTGCTTCACTCAACACAATGTCTTCCAGTTTCATCTGTGTTGTCATATGTTTCACATCTTCATTTCTTCTTATCGCTGCATTTTGATGATACACTTTCAGAGTTTGTAACAAATATTTCACAATGCAAGGTTTCAGGTGATATATGGCAGCATTTTATGATGATATGTATGTTTTTTTTAAAGTTCACAAATTGAGTATACATTTGTTGCTTATAGATGTTCATGTCTGAATGATATACTTAGATAAAATTTTATTAAAATATATACCAGAGAAATATAACAGCACGTATGTAAAAAGCAGAAGAAATAATCAGCAAACTAGAAGGCATGATAATTGAAATCATACAGACAGAAGAAGAGATAGAGAAAAGAATAGAAAAATTGAGAAGGGTCCCAGGGATTTGAATGACAGCATGAAGGGCACAATTCAACACATCATGAGTGTCCAGAAGGAGAAGACATGGGGAGGGGGGGAAGGCAGAAATTCTATTTGATGAAATAATGGCCCAAAATTTCCTAACTCTTATGAAAGACATAAATATATTGCTCAAGAAGAACAACATATCCAAACATAAAGAATCCAAATACACCTACTGAGAAACCTACTAATCAAAATGACAATTTCCGAAGATAAAGGGAAAATCCTCTAAGTAGCAAGAATAAAGTGATGTGACCCATACAAGGGGAATACAATAAGACTTAGCATGGAATTCTCATCAGAAATCATGGATTTGAGAAGGCAGTCATATGATAAATTTAAGAAACTGAAAAAGTACCAGAGAAAACAGTGTTTCCCAAAAGAGGGTGAGTTTACAATATTCAGAAACTGAGAGGGACTGTCAATAAGAACCTGATCTACAAGAAATACTAAAGAGAGTTCTGTAATTGAAAGGCAGGCTGAAAGGAAAAGATAGGAGAGTAAAGCTTAGAGTAGAGTATAGAAATAAAGATTAATAGCAAGAGTAACTAAAATTGTAAAAAGAGAGACAAAAACAAAAGATATGACATATTAATAGCAAAGGATAAATTAACTGAAGTAAGTACTGGCTTTACATTAACAACATTGGATATTAATGGATAAAAATCCCCTATCAAAAGACATAAATTAGCAGAATGGTTAAAAAATATGATCCAGCTATTTACTGCTTACAAGAAACTCAACTTACACCCAAAGTCACAAGTTGATTGAAAGGGTAAATTTGGAAAAAGATATTCCACACAAACAGTAACATAGAAGAATTCGGCTAGCTGTAATAATATCAGAAAAATATAGAGTTTAAATCAAAACTGTTATAAGGAACAAAGGACATTATATATTTATATTAAAAGGAGCACGCCACCAAGAAAAAATAACAACCAAAATATTTATGCACCAATCCATGGTGCCCCAAAATACATGAGGTAAACACTGGCAAAACTGAAGGGAGAAATAGTCATCTAAAATAATAGTTGGAGCCTATTGGAGTTTATTGGAGTGCAATAAACCACTGTCATCAACAGATATCTAGACAGATGATTAATATGGAAATAGAAAGCTTGGATAACATGATAAATGAACTAGACTTAACAGACATATACAGAACTTTGTGCCCCAAAACAGCTGGAAAAATATTTTTCTCAAGTGTCTATGGATCATTCTCTGGAATAGACCACATGTTAGGTCACAAAACAAGTCTCAATGAATTTTAAATGATTGAAATTATACAAAGCACTACCTACCACCATAATGAAAAGAAGCTGGAAATAACAGTTGAAAACTGGAAAATTCACAAATATAGGTAAGTTAAACAATACACACTTAAACAATCAGTGGGTCAAAGAAGAAATTAGAGAAATCGGTAAGCATCTGCAAATAAATAAAATTTAAAAAATGACATATAGACACTTATAGGATGTAGTGAAGGCAGAGCTTAGAGAGAAGTTTATAGCCCTAAACACCTACATTAAAAATGAAGGAAGGAGTGGAGGTGGCTCAAGTGTTTATGTGCCTCCCTCCCACATTGGAGGTCCTTAGTTCAGCTCCCGATGCCTCCTAAAGAAACTAGGAAGACAGACAAAGCAGGTGCAAAACATCCAGGGCATGAAGAGAAATAAATAAATAAAATGAATCTTTAAAAGAAGGAAGATCTTAAATCAAAGATCTATATGAATACCTAGAGAAAACAGAAAAAGAATAGCAAACCTATCACAACGCAAACAGAAAAAAATGAAATAACAAAGAATAGAGCAGAAAAGAATGAAAGTGACAATATAAAAACAATAGATAGAATTAACAAACCAAAATTTAGTTCCTTGAGAAGATCAATAAAATTGATAAACCCTTAGCTAGACTGACAAAGTAAAAAGAGAATGTTCAAATAAATAAAATCAGAAATGAGAAGGGGAGATATTAATTCTGAGCCCATAGAAATAAGAAAAAGACCATTAGAGGATACTATAAACAAATTGAACAAATGTATGCCAATAAATTAGAACACTTGGATGAAATGGACAAAATCCTAGAAACTCTTGAAAAGTCTACAATGACTCTCGAAAAAATAGAAGACCTCTATGGACTAATTACAAGTAATGATATGGACATAGTCATCAATACCCTGACAACAAAGAAAAGACTGGGAGCAGATGTCTTCACACAGGAATTCTACCAATCATTCCAAGAATAATTAATTTCACTTTTGGTCAAACTTTGAAAAATTCAAGATTAGGGAACATTACCTCCCTCATTCTATGAGGCCAACATCACACTAATACCAAAGCCAGATAAAGATACTACAAGAAATGAAAATTACAAATCAATTTCTCTGTGAATATAGATACATAAATCTTCAAAAAATATTTGCAAACAAAATCCAACAGCAAATTAAAAGAATTATACACCAAGCTCATGTGTTCCCCTGCCAGGTATGCATGAGTGATTCAGCATAAGAAAATAAATGTAAAACACCACATTAGCAAACAGAAGGGAAAAAGCACATGATCATGTTGATTGATGCAGTAAAAGCAGTGGAAAAAATCCAGCATTATTTCTTGATGAACACACTTATAGATCAGGGCTCAACCAGCATATGAACAGCAGGAAGATTTAAGTCTTCAGGAAATAGATTTAATGGGTACTTTCCAGTTCATAAGACTCACCTGGGACAGCCAACAAAAGCGTGATGATGGACAACGCCCATCCCCAAAACAGAGAGTATCTACATGTGAAAGCAAGACAGTTCCAACCATCTGCCCCATGGGATCTAAGCCCCCTTTAAATCAGAAGCAGAATGGGGATCACCATTCCAAAATGTTCAAGACTGAGGAATGAACAAAGATAAAGGAGGAATAAAACTATGGACTAAAGTAGATGTAGTCTACTTTACCATTACCATTCTAGTAATCGAAGAACTTGTAACATTTATCTAAAGACAGTGGTCACCAGAGGTTCTGAGGGGAAATAGAGGGAAGAATGTACCATGGGGCACCTTTGGGACATTGGAATTGTTCTGCATGATATAGCAAAGATGGATAAAAGTTTTTATACATTTTTTCAAAACCTATAAAATTGTGTGGTGCAAAGTGTATACCATAAAATAAACTATAGACCATGCTTAGTAGCAGTGCTTCAATATGTGTTCATCAATTGTAACAAAGGTACCACACTAATGAACTATGTTGTTAATTGAGGAAAGTGTGGGAGGGGTGAGGTTAGGGGGAGAGGTATGGGAATCCCCTATATTTTCAATGTAACATTTATGTAATCTAAAGCTCCTTTAAAAATAGCACGCCCCCCCCCAAAAAAAAAAAACTTAGAAAAAAATAGGAATAAAAGGAAACTTTTTCAACATGATAAAGGGAATATTAGAAAAAGCCAAATTAACTTTATACTCAATAATGAAAGGCTGAAATATTTCTCTCTAAGTTCTGGAACAAGGCAAGGATGCCCACTGTCACCACTGTCATTCAACATTGTGCTAGAAATTTTATCAAGAACAGTTAGGCAAGAATAAAAAATAAAAGGCAACCAAATTGGAAAGGGAGTAGTAAATCTTTTCTAATTGCAGATGACATGATATATATACATACAAAGTCCCTCAAAATCTAAAACAATTCTACTAGTGCTAATGAGTTCAAGAATGAGGCAGGGTAAAAGATAATCACTAAAAAATTAGCATTGTTTCTATGCACTAAGAATGAACAATTTGTGGAGGAAATAAAGAAATTATTCCATTTATAATAGCAACTAAAATAATCAATTATCCAGGAATAAATTTAACCAAGTATTTGTATGCAAAAATCTACAAAATAGTCCTAAAA
>JAQZBX010087606.1:0-12849 GCA_029593785.1 Cabassous unicinctus | reverse complement strand
CCGGACGGGGCAGAAACCACGCCAGCACAGGCTCAGCACAGTCCTTTATTCGTTAGGCCGAGAGAAGGTCACCAGCAGGGAGGGCACGCGGAGAAAGAAACGAGCCACCACTCCCTCGAAAGGGATAAAAGCCACAGGGCAGCCTCTGCCAAACCGACACGAGGCACCTGTGTCGCGGGGCGTGAGCCGCGCCTGTGGGCACAGGGCACGGCCTAAAAAGGTCGCTATGGGAACAGGCTCAGGAACTGAGGCTGGGGTAGGGGGCACAGTCCAGCCCCAGCATCTCTCCCGCTGGGGGGCAGAGAGCCCAGCGAAGCTGTGCTGGTGGGGGCCGGCCTGGGAGAGGCTCGGCCTCAGGTGGGGTGGAGCCCTCTGGCTCCTGCACCTCGGGGGCCACCAGGCCCAGCTGGGGACCCCACGGCGGCCACAGGAGGGAAAGTCACCCCGGCCAGGACCCATGGTCTCCTGCTGAGAAGCTCTGGCCTGCCCGGACCCCGGGGCTGACTGCTGCTGTCCGTCACCACGCTCGGCCGCTCCCAGGGCCTCGGGTGCCGCAGGGTGCATCTCGGGACTCGTGCTGGTGAGGTTGGTGGAGGAAAAGCTTGGCGTGTGTCCCCGGAGCTGTAGGCCTCCCCTCCCAACAGCGTGGGTGTGAGCCAGGGACCAGCATGGGGCTGTCACCCGTCCACAGGGCCTCTTGCTGGGCTGGCTCTGCCGAAGGAATCAAAGTGCCACTGCGCAGCTGGGGGCAGCAGCCTGGGGCCAGGGCGCAGCCGGGTCAGGGCGCAGCCGGGCGCGGTCCATCCAGTGCAGTTGCAGGAAGGCGGATGGGCCCAGCAGTGCAGCCAGGCTTCTGTCGGAACTGCTGCGGCAGCTGCGCCCCCCGGCCACCCTCTCGCTCATACCCTCACCCTGCAAGTCCAGCTGGGGCCAGACCCTTGCGGACCAAAGGCCAGGTGTCTTCTGGATTACGAGAGGGGGCCAGTCTCAGCTGGTGGGGTACAGAGTGTGCCGGGGAGTGAGCGTAGCCCAGTGGTTGAGTGCCTGCCTCCCACGCACGAGGTACCGGGTTCGATCCCGGGGACCTCCTAAAAAATAAAAAAAGTGCCAGGGGGCCACCGGGCAGGGCACCCTGGGAAGAGCACATGAAAGCGCTCGAGGCCCAGCCCCCCTGCGCTCCCACCCGGCCCCTGGCTGGCTCTTGTGGGGTGAACACAGCCAGGGAGGAGGCCAGCTGCCCGCAGCCTTGACCCCTTCAGGTAAAGCAACAAAGAAAAGTCCCAGGGGACCGAGGCCAAGACAGCGCCAAAAGTGGAAACAAACGACAGAGAACGTCACGCTAAATACCCCCTCCAGCCACGAGGCCACAGGACGCAGGAGGACGAACAGAGGCCGCGGGGCCTCACGTCTGGGCCAGTGAGAGCTCCTCCAGGCCACCCTTGCCCAGCCGGTACCGCGCGAGGTCCTTCCTGGTCACCAGCCCGACCACCTGCGGGGGCAGAGCCGTCACCAGCCGCCCTCGGGGCCAGGGCCAGCCTGTCCCAGAAAGATCCTTGCCCCATGGACGTGGGGGTCTGAGCACCCCAGAGGAGCTCAGGCTG
Organism: Cabassous unicinctus; assembly: GCA_029593785.1. NCBI lineage: Eukaryota > Metazoa > Chordata > Mammalia > Cingulata > Chlamyphoridae > Cabassous > Cabassous unicinctus. The sequence continues at coordinate 11,248 of JAQZBX010087606.1, read as the reverse complement.
TGCACAGGGCAGCAGATGCAGGAAGGGGTCATGTGGGATGGGCCCCCTTACCTGGCTGACGTCCCCCCGCCCCGCTCACCTGGCTGAGCACCCTCACCCTGCTCACCTGGCCATAGCCGTCCACCACCACCAGGTGCCGCAGGCCCAGGGCCCGGAACAGCTTGAACACCCTCGGCAGGGATGCCTCCTGCAGGACAGCCCAGGCACGGCTCAGCCCCACCCCAGCTCCCTGTGGGACCCGCCCACCTCAGGTTGACCCTATGCGTGGCCCCCGCCCCGGTGGCGAGCCGAGCCTCCCTACCACTGCCCTGGCCCAAGGCCCCACCCCACCTGCGGCACCGTGTAGGGCGAAGGGTTCATGAACTCGGACAGGTCCATGCTGCACTCGCGCTCGTCCTGCGACACGTGGATGGATTGGATTGGCGGGAAGCGGGGATAGGCGTCGCGGAAGTCCTTGAGCTTCAGCCGCCGCTGCGCCACGCCCAGGTGCGAGCGCTCCACGAACACCTGCAGGCAGAGGCGCGTCCGGCACCAGTGCCAACGGGGCTGTGGGCTCCCCTGCCCGGCTCCCGCCCGGAGCGTAGCCGCCTGCAGGCCCAGGTCGGCGCAGTGAGCGTGTGCCCCGCGGCGTGCGTACCTTGTGCTTCAGGAGCACAATGAGCTGGGAGCGCAGGATCAGGCCCTGGAGCCGCGCGGGCTGCAAGAGAGTCCAAGCGATGGCCCCGTAGGCGCAGCCCCGGCCAGGCCCCTCCCACTCCCCAGCTTCCGGAGCCCCTCGCCCAGGCGCCTGCCCCTTCACGCTCGCTCACACCCCCAGCCCCAGCAAGGAGCGGCCACAGCAACGGGGCTCAGGGAGGCGGGAGTGCTGGCCGGGAAGAGGGGTGTACGCCCCACCCCGGCCCACCCCCAAGCCACCCTGGAACGGGGCCAGGAACACATCAAGGTCACGAGGCCTGCCAGGCAGCCTGGGCATCCAGACGACGGCCGCGTCCCCGCCATACTCTCGGTGCCTCTTGCACATCGTAGTGCTTCACCGCAGACCCAGACGCGAAGTCTCCGCGTCCGTATCCGCTAAGCCCCATGCTCCCCCGACGAGGCCGCGCACGCATGACCAAGGAGCCCCCGTCCCGTGCACCAGAGCAGCCAGCTTTGCCCTCCCTGCAGCCCCATACCTGGGAGTTGTCCGAGCCATCCACCACGGGGAAGCCGTTGTGATTGGATGCCGCGTCGCTGAGAATGTCCACGATGACGCCCACCTTCTCACGCCGCCTCAGGCAGGTAACGGGCGCACTCATCACCTCCCTGGGAGGAGCGCTGGCGTCAGGTAGGGGTGGCGCCATCGCCAGTCTCTCCTCTCCCCCCAAGCCAAGGCTCAAAGGGCAGGAAGCCGGGGCGCAAACAGGGCATGTCCCGGGGGGCCCTGGAAGGCCCGGCATGGGCTCGGATGGACGTGGACGGCGAGTCCCGAGCGGGCACAGGTACCTGGCGGTGAGCGAGTGCGAGGTGACAGGCGCCTCCCAGTGCAGGAACGGCACGCTCTGCAGCTGGATGTGCATGTCGTACAGGCCCTGGGGAGACCGCGGGGGCGTCACGACGTGGCAGGAGGGGGCCCGCCCCGCCCACGGAGCCGGGCACTGTGCTGGGGCTGCTCGCGCACCTCGATGAAGACGTCGCCGACGATCTTGGCCGTCATCAGCACCAGCATGATGGGGAAGCCGTAGGTCACACTGCTGGTGGCCTCCATCATGATGACCGTCAGGCTCAGCGTCATGCGCACGATGCCGCCTGCAGGGGCCGGCGGTCCAGGGCCAGGTCCATGGGCTGCGCCCCTGCCCCTCCCGGGACGTTCCCTCCGCTCGTCCCCGCCCCGCCCGCCCAGCAGCCGGGCAGCAGCCAGCACCTACCGAGCTGGGCAGCAGCTCCCATCAGGGCGTACTTGCCAGGGTCGGCCCAGATCTGCAGGCGACACGGGGCAGGGCTGAGCGCAGGGGGCAGCGCCACGGGGCGCCCTACCAGCGGCTGCATGCTGCGCTGGGGAGGAGACGTAAAAACACGCCATGGCTGAAGTGGGCAGCGCTGCAGGGCCACGGGGCACAGGTGTGCGCAGGGCGCCAGGGCCTGCACCAAGAAGGCAGAGCCCCCAGCAGAGCGCTGGCTTTGAAAAGGAACGGGGCACCGCGACGCGTGGCGGCACGGGGGAGCGCGGTGCATCACGCCAGGGAGAGGCAGGCTGGCGTCGGGGACAGAGCCACCATCCCCCTGTGCGCGTCAGAGACAGGAGGGGCTGGGGGTGGGGAAGCTAGCGGGGCCTCCTCCTGGGGTGACGACGACGTTCCAGCGTCAGAGGAGATACCGGCTGCACGACCCGAGACCCCCCGAGCTGCGCACTTTAGGAAGGCGAGCTTCACGGGACGTGTATGTCCCGGTCAGGAAACGCCAAAGCAGCGCCAGCGCTGCCCAGCCCAGGGCCAGGACGCGGCAGAGCCGGCAGGAGGACCCGCCTCCACAGGCGCCCGGCAGGGAAGGCCTAGGTGCTAGGGGCCCTCCAGCACCCCTCACCCTGTGGGACCAGCCCCTGCTCCGCCAGCCCGGCCGGGGCTCGTGGCCTCCTTTCCCCGCGTGCTGCTGAACTGGGGGGTCGCCTGCGGCCGTAAGGGCCTCTGGGGTCGCCCTCCCCCTGGAGCCCGCCGGGAAGCCGCCCCAGCCTGTGCGCTCACCGCGGCCCCTGTGAGGTAGGACAAGGAGATGCCAAACAGCCGGCCCCAGGCCGCCCCGATGAGCAGGGACGGGATGAAGACGCCGGCCGACACCGTCAGCCCGTAGGTCCAGCAGGCCAGGAGGAAGTACGCCAGCGTGAAGAGCCCCAGCGTCACGGGGTTGTAGGAGCCTGGGAGGGAGTGGCGCTGAGCCCCCGCAAGGACCCCCGCGCCGAGGAGCCCCTCCATGCAGGACCCCGTGCCAGGGCCACCCCCTCCACGGAGACCACCCCCCTGCAGGATCCCCCCCCCGGGCAATGCTGAGCCCAGCCCCACCCCTGGCGCCTCCCTGGGGATCCGGGCCTCGCGGAAGCCGCCAAAACAGGACACGCCAAGGAAGAGGGGACCACGGCCAGGGTGGTGGCTGACGCAGAGCCAGTGAGCGAGGAGCCCACTGTCCTCACCCCCGAGAACCACCACCGCCACGGCTGCGCAGCCCCTCAGCTCCTCGCCCCCTGACCTCTGATGAGGCGACCTCGCGGACAGCACGCTTCCCCTGCGCCTCTGACCAGCCATGCTGACAAGTCGGCCCCGCGGCCTGAGCAGCCAACGCACTGGGAAGGGCGCGCCCCAGACACACGACCTGACCCTCGGGAGGCGAGGGCACCCAGCTGCACCGGCCACACAGGGAAGGGGCCACAGGACCCGTGAGGCCAAACATCAGCGCAAACCTGGCCCCGTGCACAAACCACAGACGCCGGCCTGGACACCTGCTCGCGGCCCTGTGGGGCCGTGGAGCGCCAGCTGCCGAGCCCCAGCCCCCGGGGCCCCTACAGAAGCAGCCCAGGGCCTGCCTCACGACGACAGGAAAAGCGTCTCAGCTGCAGCGCAGGCGCCTGGCTGTGGCTCCATGAGGCGAGGCGGCCAGCACGCTCGGGGGAAGCCTGCACGGACGACTCTGACGCAACAGCCACCTTGCGTGCCAAATCCAGCCTACCCTTTGCCCGGATGTGGCTCCTGGACGCGGCCTGCACCCCAAGTGGAGCGAGGGGGCGCCCGGGACCCTTAGTCCACGCCGCATAGCAGCAGTGCCCTGGGTCCAGCGGGTGCCCTGGGCTGACCCCCCCCAGGAAGGAGGGGCCGCGGGCATGGGGTCCTGACACTGGACGTGCCGCCCCCTCCAACTGACCGGCCGACTGCGCACGGCCCCCTGCTGAGGCCAGAGACTGCGCCTGGGGCACTGGCCAGGCGCCAACACGCCCTTCCCGCCCCACGGGGGAGCCCACAGGGGCCAGGGACGCTGCAGGCCATGGGCTGTGGTGCAGAGCGGGGGGGTGGCCCCGAGGCACGCACCTGGGGGGTCGTGGAAGAGGCTGACCACACTCTTCTCTGGGGTGTTGAAGAAGGCCGCGGCCATGGAATTGTACTCGCCGTCCGCACAGAAGAGCTGCAGGGAGACACGGGGGGCTGAGTGGACGGGGGCCCCAGGCCGCTGCCAGCAACGCTGGGTGCAAGGCACGCGGTGGGGTCGGGCTGCGGCCAGAGGAGCAGGCGGCGGAGCCCAGGCCCGGCACCAAGGGCTGCAAAGGTGCGCCCACCTGCCGAGGGCGGCTCCCCCCCGGAGCTCAGCAGGCAGCTGCGCCCAGCGCACCAGGCCTGCCTGACTGCCAGCGGGCTCAGAGCAAGCCAGAGCCAGGGCATGGAGACCCCAGACCCACACCCCGGGAGTGTGTTCAAGGGTCACACGCAGTGGACGTGTGGCATGGTTGCGGCCGAAGTGAAACATCCCCACTGCTTCGGGGAGACGCTCAGACCGGCCCTGCCCACCTGTGCTTGTTATTTGTGGGGGCGAAGGGGGCTGGGAAGCAGCTTTATTGGAATGTAATTCGCTCACCATAAGGTTTACTCATTTACAACATGGAAGTACCTCAAGGATATTACGCTGAAATAAACCAAACACGAAAGAACACAGTTTGTACATCTCGCTCACGTGAACTAAACACGCGTAAACTCGTGGAGGCAAACTCTGGAGTGCAGGTTACTAGGAGACAGAATGAGGCCCAAGAAGGGGAGCCTATGCTGAAGGCAGGCAGCAGGTTTGATAGGGACTGTGCAGTGCTGCCGGTAACGCACATACAGCCAGCACTGCTGACGGGAGCGAGGCTGAAAGGAGCAGGCTGGGACGCAAATGCCAACTGCAAGCTGGAGGGCAAGCAGGGACTCGGGAGGGGAGGACTCGCTGTGCACGGGCTGCGGGGAGCAGTGCGAATACAGCCGCGCTCTTTCCCTACAAGGCATCGAGGATGTGGTGACAGGCGGGAAACATGCAGCTAGTGTAACCTACGGGGGACAGTTAACAGTAACGCTGGAGCGTTTTACAGCAAAGGCAAAGACGACGCTGCATCAACTCTAAGAGAACAACACAGGAGTAAATCGGAGCACGGAGATTTGTCCTTTTGGAGTGATGGGACATTCTAAGGCTGTCTGAGGGGATGGCAGCACAACCCCGTGATGAAGCTGAGAGCCACGGAGTGTGGGACCGCAGGACACAGGGAGCCCAGTGGTGGAAGAGGGACTGTGGCTAACAGGACAAGCGTCCAGTCTCATGAACTGTAAAAAAATACGGAAAGGTGGTTTATGGAAAAAAACACGCCGACCGTAAACTCCAGGCTACGGGCAGCAGCAAGATTTTGATGAGGCCCTTTCAACGTCTGTGACAAATGGTCCACAAGAGTGCAGGGTGCTGGGCGGGCGAGGCACGGGGCTGCTGTGCGTTATGCACATTTGATTAGCTCACGGCTTTTCCAATTAAAAATGAGTGAATGAATGAATGAACAAAAACCTTTACCCCTTTAAAGTGGCATATGATTCAGAAGTTTCTAGTATATTTGCTGGGTCACGCAGCCATCTCTCTATCTACTTCCAGAACATTTCCATCACCCCAGAAGTAACCCCAAGCTTATTACCAGACCCCCATTTCCTCCCCGCAGCCCCTGGTGGCCACCAGCCCATCCTGGCTGTGGCTTTGCCTGCTCCAGACATCTCACGTGAGTGGAACCCATGTGTCCTCCTGTGCCACTGCTTCCACTGAGCACGTTTTCACGGCCCACCCGCCTCGGCACGCCCAGCATGCCTCTGCAGGGACGTGCCACACTCTGCCTGTCACCTGCCAACACCTGGGCTGCTTCCTCTTGGAGCTCTGGAGTGGACACTGCCGGGAACGCCCCAAGCAGGTTGCCAGGTGGACACCCCCAGGAGCCCCCTTCCCTTCTCAGTTCGCCATCACAGGTGGGGCGGGTCGCCACTCGGGGTGGCCTAGGGGACACTTCAGGTCCTGCCACACAGCCGCACGGACCGTTCTCCAGACGCCCGGGTGGGCAGGAGCCGTCCCCTCCAAGGCCACACCAGCCCTGCTGAGCTCTGAGGGCGCTGTGCCCAGAGCCCCCCAAGGAGAGAGGTCAGCAGGCCGAGTGCATGCTCCCGAAGGGCCCCGCCCGCAGCAGCCGGCTCCTACCTGGAGGGGATAGGACATGGAGCTCCCCTGCAGCGGCTGGCAGTCGCGGGACGAGTAGATCATCACGAAAGCCACCGTGGCGGTGACGGCGGCCACCAGCATGGCCTCGATCACCTGCAGGCAGGGCCGGTGGATGTACCTGCGGGCAGCCGGGCGAGCTCCGTGGGGACGCCGTGCGGGCAGCAGGGGGGTGGCGCCCACCTACGAGCAGCCCCTGCACCGGCACCTCGGGGCTGCCTGCTTCCGTGCCTGCGGAGGCCCCGCAACGCCTCTGCAGCGCCGCCCCCAGCGCCCCGCTGCCCCTCCGAGGCTCTGAATCTCAGCAATGGCCTCCTGGAGGTACAGGCCACGCACTGCCGTGAGCAAGACGCAGAGGCCACGCGACTGCCTGGTCCAGACGGCTGCACCTCGCCCCCTACCCCAGGAGGGGCGCGCGTCTCCTTTGCCATGAGGGCTCTGGAGCGAGGGCCACGCCCGTCAACACGCGCCACGACCTCAGGGCTTCGCACCTGATGCGGAACATGGTGAGCCAGTAGTTCAGGGCGTTGAAGACGGCTCCGAGCACGCCGCCTATGCGGGGAGAAGGCTCGCTGAGGGCACAGCGTGGGGGCCCGGGCCGCCTCCCTCAGCGGGCAGACCTGCTTGTTCTCAAAGGCGGCACCTTCCGAGGAAAGAGCTCGACGGAGCCCCGGGTCAGACCGTCTCCCCCAAGAGGGCGCAGGTCCCAACCCTGCCAACCCCAGGCCCTCGAGGCGCACCCGTCTTTGGATGTGGGTGTTACAGGTACAAGGAGGCAGAGGGAGGGGCATCCCGGAGCGGGTGGCCTGGTCAGGGCCGGGGGGGCCTGGGAAGCGCCCTGCCCCACCTCAGCGTGGCCTTCCGGCCTTGGTTGTTCTCAGCTCCCCAGGACACTGATTCATGGGGTGACCCCAAAGCCCCACCCGAGGTTCTGCCAGAGGAGAAGCAACTGAAAACGGTGCCCGAAGCCGGCGCCTGCCCCTGGCCCTGAGCGGCCGGGCCCCTGCGCCCGCTCCAGCGAGCTGGTCTGCCCGTGCCGCGTCCCTGTGGAGAGCGGGGCCCTCACCAAGCACGCCCATGGCGATGAAGATGGGGATCTCGTGGATCGTGTACACCATTTTCTGTGCAGAGAAGAAGGGTCCTGTGAGAAACAGACGCTAGCAGCGCCTTCCACCCAGGTGCGGGGACTGGGCGCCATGGAGATGCTTCCTGGGCACCGACACCTTCCGGCACTTTCCTAAAGGGCCGTAAGCTCCCCCAGGAGAGGTGAGGCCGTGAGTGTGTGGGGAGGTGGCTTCTGTGCCTGTCAGTCTGGAGGGTTCTGGGAAGCCCGGGAGCCCTTCCTCCCCAGTGCTCGCTGTCTCTGAGCAGGTGCCCGTCCCGGGCAGCCTTAGACAGGGGGCGGTCCTGTGGCGCTGCCAGCTGCAGGCGGGCGGGCGGGCGCCCGGGGCACGCGTCTCGGGGGTCCTGCCCTCACCGAGAGCACAAGAGCCACCTGGGGGCATGCCCATGGCCCCATCCCTGGGAATCTGCGTTTTTATAAGCGTCCAGGAAGCTTCAGCCCGAGGCCGGGGCTGCCCTGAGAGGTGCCGGCACAGACCAGAAAAGGCCTGCGCCCTACTTCTCCGCTCTGAGCCACTGCAACCCACATGCCCCCAAGATCCGACGCCGTATCGCGCGTGGCCTCCTGCAGGACGCCCGTGGGCGGCTGGTTGCATGCCGTCCTACGCAGGACTTCAGGAGTGGGGCTGGGTCCACGGCCAAGAGCTAGGACGCCCCAGACGCCCAGACTCTCGCACCCGCACCTTAACCAAACAGGCCCTGGCACTGCCCCAAGAAGGACCCGGAAGAGGAGGACCAACACAGCGGGTTACCTCCGTGTCAAATCTCCCAAAATTGATGAGGCCCGGGTTGGAGAGGTCCCAGACGTTGCCGTGGTAAATGCTCAGGACAAAATTCAGGGTGAAGGTGGAGATCATGGAGGCGAAGAACTGTGGGCGGAAGTAGAGGACAGGTGCCTTGGGAGCCCCCACCCGAGGCCTCACAGGCGAAGGACAGTGGGGGCAGCTTCTTGGGGGGCAGTGTGGAGGCCTCTCAAAGGGAAGAGGGGAGCAGGCGCCGAGCCTGGTGGACGCAGGTGGAGGCGAGGAGGGGGGCGGGTGAGCAGGGACCGAGCCCCTTCTGGGCCAGGTCAGGGACAAGCCAGTGAGGCACAAGCCAGGAGGAGACTGAGGCCTGGACCCTGCGCCCGGCGCCCCACAGCCGCCAGGACTGGGAGGGGAAGGGGCCGGCCAGAGGCTTCTGGGGTCAAAGGGCAGGGCAGGGTTGGGGCCTCACCCCAACCACAGCACGGCAGGTGGGCGGGGGGCAGGGGGCGGAGGGCACAGGCCGAGGTGGGGGGGCAGGAAGCTGAGGCCGGGGGGGTCACGGGGGCAGCACTCACGATCCTCCAGGTCAGGAACTGGTTCCAGAAGGATGCGCCCTCCTCCAGGCTGAACAGCACCCCACCTGGAGGGAAGCCCTGCCTGAGGCACCCAAAGGGGCAGGGCGAGGCCCCATAGGGGACCTCACCAAGTGCTCGGTCTGTGACGAGAAGCCGCCTTCCCACAGGGCATGGCTGAGGGCAGGGCCCAGCACCCCCCTTACCCACGGGGGCACCAAACGCCGCAGAGACGCCAGCCGCAGCCCCTGCGGAGACGAAGTCCCGCTTCTCCGTGTCTCGGCGGAAGTACTCGAAGATCTAGAGCAGGGACCGAGGAACAGGGCCTCAGCCAGGCTCTCTGGAGGCTGCTCCCAGCACAGAAGGGGCTGCCAGAGGCGCCCCAGGCAGGGCCCGGAGGCTGGAGGGCAGGGGGCTCGATAACCGGTGAGGCCGGGGGCACGGCCTCTGGCACCAGGGGGAGGAGGGCGCAGCCGCACTCTGCAGCGGGACTGAGCTCTACGGTGCGGGCTGAGCCGCTCGGAAGAGCCCCAAAGACAGCGACGAGGCGCTCCACCTGCTCTCACCGCTGGGGGGCCCTGCTGGGGGGCCCTGCGCTGAGAAAATGCTGGTGGCCCTGAGCTCCTGCTCTCAGGCCCCGCCCCCCAAAACGCCACCGCCGCTGCCAGGGGCATCTCAAGGGCCAGACACAGCTCTCGACTCCCCTAGACTAGCCCTAGAGACAGGCCGAGGGCTACAGAGCCTCTGCACACGCCCGGCGCCCAGCGCCCCCTCAGTGGGCTCTGGGGGGTTGCGAGGAAGGGCCGCTCAGCGCCGCCCTCCTGGCAGCTCAAAGCCCCCGGCCCAAGGAGCACCTCGGAGATGATTTCAGAAGTGGGCAAGGCCCCTGCGGGAGGGGCGGAGGCCACGGCACCTGCAGTCGCTCGGCCCAGGTGTGGACACGGCAGCCCCATGGGCAAGGGGGTGACACACACTGGCCCCCACGCCCACCCCTGCAGCACGGCTCAGGCGGAGCTTCCAGCAGCTCGCGGAGCCTGAGGAGAAGGGCTCCTGACGTCCCCGCAGCAGGAGGGCCCGCGCCTGCCTGGTCGGGAGCCACCAGCAGGCCCCCTGTGGGAATAGCTGAGGAAGGGGGCAGGTGCTGGGAGAGGGGCAGCACGCCTGCCCTGAGAGGGCCCGGGGGTGGAGGGGCTGGTCTGCGGGGCAGGGGGGGGCAGGGGGGCTTGGGCGGAACCGGGGGCGCCTGCGGGGACAGATCCAGGCTCGCTGAGCGTGGTCCTCTCACGCCCTGTTTCTCCTGCCTTCGCGAGGGGAGGGTCTCACCTTGAAATCGCGCTTCAGCGACGTCGACCTTCCCTGGGAGATGCCAGCGGCGATGACGGAGCCCGAGTGTATCATGGGCCCTTCCTGCAAGGCAGGGCAAGGCCCTGGCACCTGGAACAAGCCCCAGCGGGCCCAGACCCCCGGGTGCGGCCTCCGCCTCTTACCTTCCCCACGGCAAGGCCCCCTACCACTGACAGGATGACCCCCGACACCTTCACCACCAGGGTCTGCAACACAAGGAGAGGGGAGGCCGCGGGTGGTGCTCAGCCTCGGGTCCCCGCTCTCTGCTCCACCACAACCCCCCGTGCCATGTGCCCCCTGGAGCCCCGCCCGCCGGGAGGTGGCCCTGCCCCCCTCTCCTTGACGGCAGCTGCATGGCCTCAGACGCTGGGCTGACTGCTGTCCCCCACGGGGACAGCGGGCGTGGAGGCAGGGGGCCGTCCTGCACACTGCCGACGCCACTCCGGCCAGCGCTGAACGAGCGGAAGGCTGACTCTCACTGGATCCCGAGAGACCAACCCTTCCCTCAAGGCCAGGAGGGTCCCACGAGAGGACAGCCCTGAGCTCAAGGAGGACCCTCTCGAGTCCCCTCAGATGCCCAAAGGCACCGAGCAAAAGCATTTCAGAAGGCTCTGCCCGCCAGGGGGCAGCCAGCAGCTGCAAGGCCCCCCAGGCCCTTGGGAGCCAGGAGGCACTGGGAATGTCCAGTCTGCTGAAGGCTCCTGCGGAACTTCTGGAAAAGGGAAGAGCAGTCCTGGGCTGCCGCCAGCATGACCCCTCTCGGTGCTGGATGCTGACGTGGCCTGCCTGCTCACGGCTGGCCGCTCCCCAGCCGCGGTCCCGAGGGAGGTCCCCCACATGCCTCACCTTCAGCCGCACCACATGGGGGACCTTCACCCCGTTGAGGAAGCACTTGATCTGAGGTATCCCGCTGCCAGCAGCGACCGGCTGGAAGGGAAGGCGGCCCTGGCTGAGCGGGGGGCCAGGGAGACGTGGCCCCATGGCGCATGGGGCAGGGCTTTCACGACTGCGTGCCCCCACTGCAGGGGAAGAGGCACTTCCAAGGGGAGCAGGCACAGAGAAGAGGTGCAGCTGCAGGGGCCCACGCTGGGGCCTGAGCAGCCCCAACACGGGCGCCTGGCTCCCCATGCCCCGGGCCTGGGGTGGGGGACGGGAACGGCACCAGCTGGTGGCTCAGGGCGCGGCGGCTCTACCTTCCTGACCACCTGGCATCGTGCCGCCCAGCCCACCAGTGCC
>JAQZBX010087605.1:0-12846 GCA_029593785.1 Cabassous unicinctus | reverse complement strand
TCTCCCTTGTGTCACTCTCCTGTTACATCATCATCTTGCTGCATGGCTCTGTGGGGCCTGACAGTGCACCCCTGCATGGGGCCTGGGGGACTCACCTGCTTGCAGGGCCTGAAGGCACACCCTCACAAGGGGCCTGACAGCACACCAGCTCATGGGGCCTGGTGGCACACCCACCCACGAGGCCTGGCAGTGCACACACTTGCAGGCCTGACAGTGCACCCACGCATGGGACCTGACGACGTACCCACTCATGGGGCCTGGTGGTGCAACCACTCACAGAGCCTGATGGCGCACCCACATGCAGGCCCTTGGGGTCTCACCTGCTTATAGGGCCTGACTGTGCACCTACACATTGGGCCTGGAAGTACACCCACTTGCAGGACCTGGTGGCCCATGCACCTTCTATATTTTTCTTTATTTTTAACAGGAGGTCCCGGGGATCAAACCCAGGTCCCTCCATATAAGAGACAGACACCCAACCATTTGAGTCACATCTGTCCTCCCCTACTTTAGTTTTATTTACTGAGCTATAATATAATTCACATAACCAACAGTTCACCCATGTACAGTGTATAGGTCAATGGCTTTCATTATATTCATGGAGTTGTGCATCCATTGCCACAATCAATTTTAGGACATTTTCATTACCCCCTAAAGAAACCCTGCATCCCTTTCTATTACCCTCCCACCCTCTCCCCATCTTCCCCAGTCCTAGGCAATTATTAATCTACTTTCTATCTTTATAGATTTGCTTATTCTGGACATTTCAAACAAATGGAATCATATAATGTGGTCTTTAAGACTGGCTTCTTTCACTTAAACCATAATCTTTTCAATGTTCATCCATGTCATAACATGTATCAGATCTTTGTTCCTTTTTAAGGCTGAATAATATTCCATTTTGTGGATATACCACATTTTGTTTATCTCTTCATCTGTTGATTGCCAGCTGGGTTGTTTCTACTTTCTGGCTATGATGAGTAATGCTGCTATGAACACTTGTGTACAAGTTTTTGTGTGAACATATTTTCAGTTCTCGTGTGTGTCTTCCTAGGAGTGGAATTGCTGGGGCAGATGGTGTCTTAGTTTGCCACAGGCCTGCCTATGCAAAGTACCAGAAATAGGTTGGCTATTATAAAGGGCATATATTTGCAGTAAAAGCTTATAGTTTCAAGGCCATGAAATGTCCAAATTAAGGCACCATCAGAGATGCTTTCTCACCAAGGTCTGCTACTGTTGACCCTGGTGTCCTGCCATGTGGCAATCAAGCATATGGCAGGGCTCTTTTCCTCAGCCTTGAGCTGCTCTGTGGACCCAGCCCCTCAGGCACCTCTTTCCATGCCTCTGTGCTTTGTTGGTTCCAGACTCTGGGACCTTCTCAGCCTCTCAGGGCTTCCCTGTTTTCTTGCAAATCTGTCTCTCACATGGCAGGATAAAATATGACATCTTCCTTTCTCTTTGTGTGTCTTTCTCTGTATCTCCATTTATATCAGGCCCAGCAAGAGGGTGGAGACCCAAGGGGGCTCATGCCTCACTGACATAGTCCAGTCAAAAGGCATTACACCCACAGGAATGAATTAGTTAAAAAACATAATCTTTTTCTGTTTGAGATTTAGAAAAGAACTTCAAACTGTCACAGATGGTAACTCTGTGTTTACCTATTTGCAGAACTGCCAGACTGTTTTCCAAAGTGGCTGTATAATTTTACATTCCCACCAGCAGTGCATGAGCATTCCAATTTCTCTACATGCTCATCAACACTTGTTAATGTATGTCTTTTTATTGTTGCCATCCTAGTAGGTGTGCATTAGTGTCTCTTCATGGCTTGGATGTGCATTTCCTTAATGACTAATGGTGTTGAGCATCTTTTCAAGTGTTTATTGGTCATTTGTATATCTTCTTTGGGGAATTATCTATTCAGATTCTTTGCCCATTTTAAACTTAGGCTGTTTGTCTTTTTATTATTGAGTTGTAATCATTCTCTATATATTCTAGATATCGGTTCCTTATCATTATTTGCAAATCCATGATTCAGTCTAGACCTTTGCTAGGAAGGGCTGTTAAATGAACCAGGCATTGGTTCCAAAATCTACATTTCCCCCTCACAAACTGGAACAGCATGGGGTCCCATTCAGTCTTTTTGACCTATCCCTTGCATCACGTGCTCTTCAGAGATTAAGGGTTACAGCTTCAGGATCACATTCACAGGACTTTCTGGCCTGTTGGAGAAGATGCTGAGAGTCAGAACATAAAAGGTTAAGCATTTAAAAAGCATGCTTGCTGGCAGAGAAACATTAGTAAATGTCTTCAAGAACACTGCATACTGCAGATATCAGTAGGAGGAGGCAGAGCAAAATGAACTCAACACACAGATGTTATTGTTGGAATTCCGAAAAAAGATTGTCTGGGAACTCACAAACAGGTAGTGCTCTCATGCACCAAGCTGAGAAATGTAAAGACCAAGGCCTTTAGGGCAAGAAACAATGTTCATATGTATGCTTCTTTGTAAACTGCCAAAGAAGGAACTGTTCTTGCTCAAGTAAGAACACAACAGATTGTAAGCAAGGTTAGGCTATTCTGAGAATAATATGCACTGTTGTAAGCTGAGTAAAAGAGTGGATAACAGTAACCTCAGGGCTGTTTTGCCTAAGCGAGCTGCAGCCCTCTGCTTCATATGCATCAACTTGTTGGAATCTTCCTTTGCGCCTCACACTGACAACAACACTGACCCCTGAGATATAAATTCATTGGGTCTAGAGACTTGAGCTTCTTTAGAAATATTGAATGCACTCTTATTGTCTTTCCACTTACTTTGAGCTACAAGCACCTCCTAATTTGGTGATCATTTGCCTTTCCAGTGAAGATACTCACCTGTGACCTTTGGAGCACCCAGCCAAGGTAAATTTCTTCCTCAGAATACCTCCCCCCCACCCCACTCAGCCAGCCTTCCTTCAGCTCTCCCTGTTTTCTTGAGCATTTTCCCAGCCCAGGCCTGTGGCCTTCCCAACCTTGTTCTTGGAGGACTGTGCCTGTTTCTGGATCTGTCTTTGGTTTTGTGGGGTGGGGGGGCTCTTTCCACCCTTTCCACTTGTCCTTTTAATATTCTTTCTGAGGATGGAAGCCCTCTCTGCAAGCCTCTGGAGGCAGGTGCAGTTTTTCTATACTCTCTCCTTGTTGTCCTTGTCAGGAGACTTGGTAACTCACTTTCATATTTTTTTCAGCTTTCTGACAAACAGTAGTTTAATACTTTGCTCATGGTCAGATGATCAAAGGGCTGGGCAGAGTCTGCCCCAGAGTCTCAGGCTGATTTAAAACAGCAAATTGTACACAAGTCAAATGCCACAGTGCTAAAGAACTTTCCAGAATAGGGGGACTCTTTTGGTATTACTGGGGATGGAGTATACCCAGCCCTGGTTCTTGGCAGGGAAATGGCAGTTTGGCCAAAATATGGATGTGAGGAAACCTGAGAAGTTCTCCAATGCCCACTTCCTGGGACCCCTGGCCTTCCCCCATGGCATCCAGGCTCATTCCCACAGGGACAAAGGGGCTTCCAGAAAGCAGAGTCTCCCTTGTGCCTTAGGCACTCCCACCTCATGAGGTCTGGCCCTGAGTCCCAGCAGTCCCTCCTTTGAATGTTTTGAAGTTTCCTTTCACAAAATCTGGGCCATCACCTGCATGCAAGGTGCTGCTGAAGGGAAGCTACAAGGGTTCATACCTTCTGAAAGATGCCTAGCAATATATGCAGGCAACAATCCTGTGTCTGGAGGGTCTGCCCTCAGCAGATGCCCTCTGCATGACGGGGACAAAGGATGGATGGAGGGAGGGACAAGCATGCAAACCCCCAGGAGGTTACAAGCAACCACGGGAGAGATGCTGAGGGCCTGCCTAGGAAGGGTAGCCCAGGTTGGAGAAATAGCGGAAATGCCAGGACTGCCTGTTGGATGTGAAGGTGAAGAAGAGCTGGGAAGGCATCCTGATTTCCACTTGGCTTGGTGATGCTACTAACAATACTGAGTAATTTAGGAGAAAGCAAATGGGTTGAAACACAGCCTGTGTCTTTGGGGTCTGTGGGACAGCAAAGGCTGGGAGAATAAGATTTGGCAGTTGAAAGAAGCTTCTGGACTGGAACCATCAGCCTAGGTGGTGGCTTGGGTTCTAGGTGGGTCTTTAGTATGGGACATACCACTTTGAACAATTCTTCTGTTTCTAGTAATCCCTCTGGGTCATTTCCTGTGGCTGATTTTATACTCTTCAAGGGTGGTAGGGGTTCATGTCCCTCAGATGTGCCCATGAGTGCTCAGCATCCCAGTAGGTGCTAGCTCCCTGCACAGGGGAGACAGAAGGTTGGAGGGGTAGCTAGTGAGGCTAAGGAGAGAAACACAATCCTTGTGGAGAAGGAAGCCTGGAGACATATGTGTTGCTGTTGTTGTTCAGATGTTGACTGCCCTGATTAGAACATTTATCCCCTGAGCCAGCTCCCAGGACATTTTCTGATCAAGTATAACACTCACCCTTCAAATTACTGTTAAGTTATTTATTGTTTTTGGTGATTGCATATCATGTGCACCCTGTGGAAAATAAGCAGGGGATCAAAAAAGAATGATTTTTTTCCTGGAAAAGCATGCCCATGATAGACCTGAGATGACAGCAAGAACCAAGGCAAACACTCAGATGAAACCAGAGCTGCCCTGGATCCAGGCCTTGTGTGGGACTGTCCGGTTGGGGATTGCAACACAGACCTTGAACTGGCCAGTCCTTCGCTAGGCTGGGTTGGGACAGGTGGGTGGGTCAGGAGGTCTGGGAGGGCGGAGAGTGAGGTGAAGCCTGAGGGGCTCAGAGAACTTGGAGGCCCTCCTGGGGCTCTACTCACTTTTGTGCAGGGACACCCCAGCCACCAGATTTCAGGGAGGGGTAGGGCAGAGAGCCAGAAGGAGGGGGGAACTGAGCATTTCTGACTCTAGGAAGGGGCTCAGCTATGGCTGCTTCTGCATCTCCATTGGGGGCCATTGGAGGCAGAGGCATGGCCACCCCATCTGTGACTAGCAGGGTGAACCTGTCAACTTGACTCTATGGAATGGGTGGTGGATGTTTATCCAGATATGACAAATAGTGGGGGTGGAGGGCAGGCTTGCTGACCTAGTCAAGTCTGAGTTTTTAGCACAAGCAGAAATGACCCCACAGACAAGAACACAAAGGGCCCAGGTGGAGGTTCCCTTGAGCCCACTTTGAGGAACATGCAAACCTGAATCCCATGATTCTGTCAGCAGGTTAGCTTTACATTCACACCTGTGCTTTCTTTCTGGGTAATGCAAAGGTTACTTTCAGCCAAGGGCAGGTCAAATCCTCCCATATTCAGCCTTGGTGGAGCTCCACTTAAGTTTTACAGTTAGGAGGTAAAGATCTGTGGCCAGAAATGCAGCCTTCCTTTAAATACTCATTTCTCTGAGCAGATCTGGTGGCCTTCGTGGACTGTGGATGCCTAAAGGAGCTACATACTATAAAAGGAGAGAGTTTTGTTTTCCTTGGGCCATGAGGAATGCAGATTAAAGAACTATTCACAGTGACAGGAATGTGTTTTGGGAACATGTGTTGACTTTTGTTAGGGATTTCCTTCTTCATTTCCTGTTGAATTATGGGACTTACTGTGTATTGGATTTAAACAGGGAGAAAGCTGCATCCCACAAAGGCATTTATTTTTATTTTTATTTTTATTTTTATTTTTACCAAGGAAGTAATGCTTTTTGGAAAATGGGGAAGCTCCAAGGAAAATATTCCAAGTGTCCTGTATGGAGCCATTGTTTGGAGGGGATAGGGGATTCTTTGAGACACAATGTTTCACCACTGGAACTTGGACTGTCTGGGTTCCTCTTTGTCCCCCCCACCCCGACCCTGAAAAACTTGCTGAGCTCACTTTGGTCCAGCCTGATGTTTTAAGATGCCATTTTCAAGTTCACTAATTTTGGGATACTTTAAAAAATTGATTCTGGTAACATAAATATAATATGAAATTTGCCATTTTAACCATTTTTAAGTATGCAGTTCAGTGGAATTAATTACATTCATAGTGTTGTGCTGCCATCACCACCATCCATTACCAAAACGTTTTTATCACCTGGTGTGGGTTTTATTGTCCCCAACTTACCTTGTAGCCCAGCTGTCCCACAGGATCCAAGAACCCTAGCTCACCCTTTTCTTCCTTGAGTTAAAACCTAGACTCATGAAAACACAATTACTTAAGGCAGAAAAGGCCTGAGATACATAAGGAGGCTGATGAAGATATCCTAGAAACCAGATGTTTCCGGCTCCATGGCAGAGAAGCACCCCAGTTCACTGGGCATCTGGGAAAGTGTTTTCCTTTAAGGAAAACATCGGTATGGAAATGGTAGCCCACGTAATGCAATGTGACAATTGCTATGTTAACCAGCGTATTTTTTCCCCTCCCCTTAAATTATTGACCAACTCTAGATGTTGCATAAAAGTCATGCAATTCCTTAGAATGTGCTTATGTGCCAATCTCTGCCAGAATTTTTCAGCTTTTTTTTTTCCTACGTGTATTTTGCTTTTGGGAAGATGGCCTGTCACTTTGGTTTAGCCCTGCTCTTATTTTGTGGAGCTACATATTGCTTAGATTTGTAACAGGGCGTGGCAGTGTGGTCTCCAGGGGAGCCATCCAGGAGGAGCAAGGCTGGGGGTGGTGAAGGGACTCACAGCCCCTTCAGCTGTGACTGAAAAAGCATACACCACAGGCCAGTACATGAAAAAACTTGCAGTTAGTTTGGGGAGGTAAGATGTGGAGAACTCTTCCCTTCCCTGGTTTCCTCGATTGTTGGGGGCACAGGCCTTTGCTCTCTGTAGATCCAGCTGCCCACAGGCTATCTTCCCTTGCTGTCCATAGCAGACATTTCACAGCCTGAAACCCTGAAGCATCCATCTCTTCCTCATTTTCTCCCCTTAAAGTCACTTCTGCCCCAGCTTGAGAGTCGGTGGTTGTCACTGCCTCCCCTCTCCATCCTACCTTGAACAAGGCCTATTCCCAGTCAATCTTTCCAACTGCCTGTGACTCTCCCTCCCCACCAGCTTGACCCCTGCAGTTTCCCTCATCCTGGCTTCTTGACTGGATCATCCCAGCCTCCGTCATCCTCCCTGCCTCTAGCCTTACCCCCATCCTAATCCATTCTCCACCCTCAGTCAGTATGGTCCCTCTTTTAAAATACCCCCCTATTTTAAAAATTCAAAAGGAATAGCTCCTCCCACCTAGACATAACCAACTGTTGTCTTTCTAAAACCCAACTTTGATCAGGTCAGTCACTCGCTTAGACTCTTCTGGTGACTTCTTTTGAAACCTGGATCGCTCAATCTGGCCTCTGGGGTCTCCACCCCATTTATCTGGCCAGCCACCAGCTTTCTGGCCCAGCCCGGCCTTGGAACTCTGCCCTCTGCATTCCCAGCCAGCCCTGGGCAGGCTTCTCATGGCTCTTATGTGTTTGGACTTGTGTCATGGTGTGCAGCTTGCCATCATCCTGATGGACTGTGTTTTCTGTTCTGGCATCCCTGGTGCCAAGTACAGCACCTGAGACTTAGTCAGTGTCTGCTCAGTAAATGGCAGCCTTCCCCCACTCCCCTGCAGGGTGAAAAAGTCCAGAGGCATCACCTCTGTTCACGCCCTCCCTTGCTGGTCTCTCCTTTCCTGTCACAGTTCCTTGGCCTGTCTGTCCCCTCACAACTCTTATTTCATCTCCCTCTTTCCTACCCTGCTGGCATCTGCCTGGGACTGCCCCTGTCTCTGCCTTCCTGTCTCTGTCCATTCTTCCCCTCAAGTAGAGAGTCAGAACAGGGGTTTTTGGACCAGGGAGGCCTGGATGCCCACCAAATCCCAGCACTGCTGTTTATAAGCACGGGACAGTGAGCAGGTTTTTCAACCCCTCTGACCCTCACCTGAAAAACAGACTCAGTGTGGTACCCATTAAATGAGATGATGCACTTGGCAGTGCTCAGCACATGTCCTTGTGGTTGCTGATAGGATTATTTTGAAGCAGCAATCAGATCATGGTGCCCTCCACCTCCAAAATGTTCAGTGGCTGTCCGTGGGCTACAGGGAGGCCCCTGAGGCCTCCCCAGTGGGCCCTCTCCACCTGTGGCTCCCCATCCTCATCCAGGAACACCCAGAACCCTCCTGTCTCCACTGCTGGCTGTGCCCTTCTCCCCTTGGTGCCACCTGATGCGTTCCTCAGGTGCATTTGGGGCACCTTCCATGTAAGATCTCCCCATCTGCCAACCAGAGTGACTCATCTCTTCCTCTCTGCACCCTGAAGCCCACAACCTGGTTGGATTTGACTTTGTTCTGCTTCATGTCATCAGCGCTCTCTCCTCCTTGAGGCTGTCAGTTCCTTATGCCAGTCTAAATTTGCTTCACTGGGTGGATTTACAGTGTGCTACGCATGCAGTGGTGCTGCCACATGTGGATTAGAACAAGCACCATGCGCTGCAGAACTGTGACCTTCAGAAGGCCCATATGCACTTGGTGCCTACTGCTGTCCAGTGTGCTGGGGCAGGAGAGGGGCCCATCAGGGCTGGCAAGGACAGGCACCTGAGCCACCATCCCCTAAGACTCCATCGTGGTTCTCCTCCCTGCTGAGTTCACCTGTTATTATTCATTTATTCATTTACTTCTTAATATTTATGGTGGTAGCATATATACGTATATTCACGACTCAAAATGACCCATTTACACCACTGTATCATGTCAAATGCAGTGCTGTTAATGACATTCACAATGTTGTGCTACCAATACCACCATCCATGACCAAAACTTCCCATCACCCCAAACAGAAACCCTGCACCCAATAAGCCATAATCCACCATTCCCCCCATCCCAGCCCCTGGTAACCTGGAATTCACTGTCTGACTCTATAGACTTGCTCATTCTACTTATTTCGTAAGTGGAGCCATACAATATTTATCCTTTGGTGTCTGGTGTGTGGCTTCTTTCATTTAGCATGATGTCTTCAAGGTCATCCATGTTGTCACATGTATCAGAACTTCATTCCTTTCTGTGGCCAAATAATATTCCATTGCATGTATATACTCCATTTTGTTTTTCCTTTCATCTCTTGGTGGACACTTGAGTGGTTTCCACATTTTGGCTATTGGGGGTGAGCTGCTGTGAACATGTGGTGTGCTACTATTTATTTTTAAGGCACCAAACACATTTTTACATGTTCAGATATAAAAGGGTATAACTGCTTTAAGAAAGCCTCATAAAGAAGCAGGTTGAGAACCCTTGTTGGGAGATCCTGGGCCGTGAAAGTGCTGCTTTAATTAGGCCCTGACCACTGTGCTGAGCACTGGGTGGAGAGAGGAGGCCCAAGATAGTTCATCTGAGTGTTCCCTGAGAGAAAAATGAATGGTCATGAGAAAATGTGTCTAGAAACATATGTCCACTTGAGGGCACAGGCATGATGGGAATAATCAAGCTGTAAAAAAAAAAAAAAAAAGTCAGACATTTCTGAGTGGGAGATGGAAAAATGGGAATGTTACATAGTTTCCAATTGTTTCCCTGACAAAAGCCAACTAATAATGGGCTTTTCATACTTAGAAATCTCAGAGCTCTGCTTGAAGCAGGTGAAGGAAGAGTCTAGAAACACTGAAAAGCTTCAAATACCCTAGGGAAAGCAGAGCAAATCTTGGCAAGCAACAGGTGATGTAGAGCCGCTCAATAATCAGCATAATGACCAGGTGAGAGTATGCTGTGGGCTCCATTTCACAGGTGGCAAATCAAAGCTAGGGGAGGGTGTGGATTAAGATCATTTTTCTGGTCATGGAAGGGGCCAGAAAGCAAATCCCACGTGGCTCCGAAATCCATAATCTTTCCCTTCCCTCAGGATGCAGAAATGCAGTTAAAAGGCCTTCTTTCCTCTTGCTCTCTATTGCCAGTGGACTGTTAGAGGTGTTCAGTGGAGACTTGGCAGAGCTGATGTGGTGCTGAGGCAGTGTTTGCAGCCCTGGCTCTCCCTCAGGCAGTCCTCACCCAGCTCCCCTTGCTGGTTGGGATGCCCTGAATGTAGCCTTGGCCTGTAGCTCTCGGCGCTTCTGCTCATTGGTGACCTCTACCTGCAGTGCTCACACCTGTCTCTGCCTCTGGAGCTCTTACCCCCAGAAGCTCCTCATGATGTTTTCTCAAAACTCCTTGGGTTCAACTTAAGCCTAAGCTTGAGTCCAGACCCTCTCAGGCCCTGCCCTGTATTGAAGCAGCTGATTTAGCCACTTTTTCCTCTGCATGTTGCAAACTCCCAGGGGCAGGGATGATGGCTCATTCATCAGCCTCTGGGGACCTAGGACAGTGCCATTCATGTAGTCTAAATTTGATGATGCTGAGCCTCAGATGAGTCCACTTTAGGAACCTCACTGTCTTCACTTGTTTGGGACACTGTGGAGTGTCACAGAATAAAATCTATTACCAATATCTTCCTTATGGTCTGCACCAGCTGTCACTCTGTGTGAAAAGGAAATTAAATCAGTGTGGTGAGGCTGGCACTTGTCAAGTCCTGTTGATGGCCATGACCACCACATGGACTTCTGCCACTCTCCAGCCACTGAGGCATCAGTGGTGGAGAGCCAGGGAATACCGATCAGATTGTAGTTTTCTTTTTAAAAATATGGGTGTTTCAGTTTTCTTGCTAGCTCCAGGGTCTAAGAAGCAATGCCCTGTAGCTCTCCAGTGCCTGCCAGTTCCCCAGGATCCAGCACACACCTCGCTTATCTAGGGACAGCCTCTCTCCAAGGACTTTGCCACCATGCCTCCTCCCTGTTTCCTCTTATCTAGGTATCATGCTTTACTCATCAAAAACTGATGTTCCCTGGACGGTTTGTTTTAGGCTTGTTAAATTTGATTGGACTTCATGTTCGTTGTCATGTATACTTAGTTTACAATTAGCTTTGGGTGGGGGGGACATCAAAACAGCTCCATCTGTTTTGTGACAACTTGGTGTGACTAATTAATGCTTCACAGTGCACCGTGATGCTTGCAAGGCACCATATAAACACCAAATCATAATGTGTTTCCTGTTTGAAGGAACACACTGTCTTAGTAAATCAAACATCTTTTACTGACTCACCTTGTTAAGCAGGAAAATAATCCTTATGGCTTTATCAACTTTCTCTAAGCTATACTAGATACCATTTTGAAAATGAGTAAGTTGAATAAATGAAGGTAGATGTCAAGCATTTAATTGGCCCTGTCTCCCATCATTCTCCATCAGTTTGGGAAGTATTGTCTGAGAAGACATAATTCACCACTGACTTGAAACTGACAGAGTGAATTTTGTGCTGTTGGTCTTTGGAGAGGAGTGGCTGACCACGGAGAGATAATGTTTAATAACCAGCTAATGTCATTGTAACCTGGTCATCACAGAGTTTTCTACTGAAGTTCCTTAAATGATAGAGAAGAATAAAGAAGAGATGGCAGCTGAACCTGAGCTCATGAAATTTGGTTTAGTCTCAAGCCTTATATTAAATATTCAAGTGACTTCTGTTTTCCACTCCATATTAACATTTTCCTCCAAATCTTCAAGTAAAATGGATTGTCTTGGAAAATGAGTAATTTTATTCTGTGCATTCTGGAACCCTAGGGCTCTTACACAGCACCTGGCTGGAGAAGCAGGTATTAACATAATATAAAAAGGACCATAAAAAGGGTATAGAAAAGCTTCCAGAAAACAACTAATGGAATTTTGGCTTTTAAAATGTTTCTTACCCTTTGAAGTTGTCAGTATTGGTGTGGAGCCTCTTCTGCCCAACTGAATTGTTATATATCCTGTTATGTCATTAACATTGGGCTTGCTGTACCCACACATAATCTTTCCTTGGCACTTGTCAGTGGCTCCATGCTTTTAAAACTGCCCCTGGAGTGCCTGGTTTGCTGCATTCACATCCTTTTCTGTTGGCTTCCCCTTTAGTTGTGGCTGGTTATGCAAACGGATCCTTGTGGTCTACCAAAGATGTATTAAGATTCTCTGATGCCACGAGAGAAGGTCTGATGAAGGCGAGGCAATAGGATTTTAAATAAACATTGCAAACCAGACTTAAAAAGTCACCACACTTATCATATGAATAATTTAAAGCAGTCTATGCCTGCCAACAAGAAAAAACAGTTAATATATGGTCAACACATAGCTGTCTATTGGTAAATCCTTTTTACCTTCCCGATTGGCCTCCTGTGTCTAGTTTTAAAAGTTCCACCTGTACCATAGCTCCAGTATGTTAGGGATATTCTGCTTAGTGTGTTCCAGTCATGTTTCCTGACACTTAATGTGTCAGACTTTGTGCTGGATACTGTCCTGTGTGTCACCTCAAAATCTTTATAGGGATTATATAATTTCAGAATCTTTAAGGTATTTGTTTTGCAGATGAATAAATTGAATCACACAGCTAGTAAGTGGTTTAGTTGGATCTGAACTCTGGCAACTCTGGTGTCAGGCCTGGCCATCTTTGAAGGTCTGCAGCTTTAGAGCAGTTGTCAAGCAGAGAGCCAAGGTGGGGAGGGTGACAGCAGGCATGGCAGCAGCTCCACGGAAGACCAGGCAGGGTCCTCCAAGCATGAATTTTGGCTGGAGCCAAGGCTAAGGAGGAAAGTAGAAAACAGCTAAGAGTTTGGACCTGTACCTCTTACAACTGCCTGTTTTGTACTGCAGATGGGAAGAAAGGTGGTGCTCCTTTTCAGTGTTGAAATGGAAGGT
Organism: Cabassous unicinctus; assembly: GCA_029593785.1. Lineage (NCBI taxonomy): Eukaryota > Metazoa > Chordata > Mammalia > Cingulata > Chlamyphoridae > Cabassous > Cabassous unicinctus. The sequence continues at coordinate 112 of JAQZBX010087605.1, read as the reverse complement.
CTGGCCACTGGAGTCTGAGTACTGCTTAATCTCCCTCATGGGGCCCTGTAAGTACTGAAGGAAATACCAGTAGTCTTTCAGGTTCAGTTTGGGGAATAAATTGATAGTCCAG
>JAQZBX010087604.1:0-12849 GCA_029593785.1 Cabassous unicinctus | reverse complement strand
CTCCCACATGGTAAATGGGGGCTCTATCCATTGAGCCACACCCGCTTCCCAGTATTAACTCTTAATTTGAAAAATATTTGTTGTTACACACACACAACACGTGAAATGTATATTCTTTTATTAAAAATCTGAAAGCCTACTAGGCACTACTCTAAGGAATGGGTATTTAACAATTTACAAACAGACAAAAGCTCTGCCATCATGAAACTCATGGTCTAGTGGAGGGGACAAATAAAAAAAGCAAATGAATGAAATATACAGTATACTAGATGGTGATAAATGATATATAGAATAACTTAGCAGAATAGCGAGAAAGGGACTGTGTGGAAGGGGTTGAAATTTTAAGTGGGCAACAAGAGGAGGCTTCACTGAAAAAGGTGACTTTTGGCAAATAACATAAAGGAGGAGAGGGATTTGATCCATTCAAATATCGATGGAAGTGCATTTCAGCCTTGGGGAACAGCAAATTGAAAGGTCTCAGAATGAGTATGTTTCAGGCTTGTTTTAAGAACAGGAAGAAGGCTGGTGTGTCTGGAGCAGTGTGCACTTGAGTGGAAAGTAGGTATAGGGTCAGATCATTTCAAGCCTTGCAGGCCAGTATAAGGACATTGGGACACTGGCTTTACTCCTGTGAGATGAGAACACACTAAAAAGTTTTGAGCAGAGAAGTGATATGATTTATATCTAAAAAGAGCACTAGCTACTATCATGAGAATAGACTGAATAAGGGCAAAGTAAAATAAAAGAGACCATTAGAAGGCTATTGCAATAATCCCGACAAGCAACAATGATGACACAGATCAGTGTCGTAGCTATGGGGGCAGTTAGAAATCTTTAAATTCAGTGTATATTTTGAAGATACAGCTGGGTGAATTTGCTGTTAGATTGGATTTGGCATGTGAAGAAAATCGGAAGACTAGTAGGGTTTTGGTCTGAACAATAAGAAGAATTGAATTGCTTTTAGCTGAGATGGGGAAGATTTCAAGAGAAGCAGGTATAGGGAATGCCTTGGCCATGATAGGCCAGATTACATGTCAGTAACATACAGTAACATAATCTCAGAGACATAAGACAACTAAAGTTTACCTTTCACCCATGCTACATGTGAAGTATTGGTCAGCTGACAGCTATATTTTACCTCCAAAGATACATAAACACATAGCTCCCATCATTTTCAGTGTATTTAAATATAAGCTAGTTCATACATTGCAGTATTAAAAAAAACAGAAGAAATGAAACTCTCTTAAGAGTGATCAAAAGCAATTTTGCAAAAGGTCTTAATATCTCTGAAATGCAAAGACTGGAACCCACTCCCTTATTGCCTTTATCATCTTGATCTAATCCTCATTGGTTGTAGGAATTAATTTTCTCTAATCTTCTGGTTTCCCTTCCTTCTCTTTTCCCTCCCAAGGATAGAAATTTGGGTTTTTCTACATGAATTTCTTCAGTAGCTCTAGGTCTGTTTCTATTTATTTCTGCATGGTGCAGAACTAATATATAACATCACACAGTCTATCCCTTTGATCTCCCTTCTGTTGTAGTGAAAGCAGTAAAATACTAACTTGAACAGCTGCACCAAGGGATTTTTTTTAATAGCACGGGAGAATAAAGTAATGTGTCCTTTGGCAGCTTCAATCGTTGCTCTATTTTTTTCAGTGTAGAATTTTACTTTAATTCATCTTTATAGACTCCCAGTATCTCAGAAAAATCCCCATTTTTCTCCCTTGTTTTTTCAACATTTCCCCTATTTTCTTCAACATAGTAGTAATATCTATTTTAAAGTCCTATCTACTAATTCCAAAATAAGTCAGCTATAGGTCTGTTTCTATTTATTTTTTTTTCTTTGGTTTGGTTGGAATTCTATCTAAAATGCATGGTATTTTTAAGCTGAATATAAGATAATGTGTATGAAAACTTGTAAAGGATCTGGAGGCTCTCCAAAGAGTGTTTAGTCATTCCATTGGTGGGCAAATGGAGTGGGGATTGGTTAATACAGTCCAATCATGAATGAGCTAGCTTGAGAGTGGATTTCAGTGTAAGACTTTGTCTACTGGTAGCATATCCATTCTCTTTGGATATAGACTTCCAGCTATACCTGAGGTGTTCTCAGGTGAATTCTGAACCTTAATCTTGCTTTCCATAAATTTAAAGACCATCAAAGATTTTTCATTGATATTTTCAAAATTTAACCATGCAGCTTTTAATCTGGCAAGTATATTGAGAGAAAACTGATAAATTATTGAGAGAAAACTGGTAAAAATTGGACTAAGCTCTTTGCACAACTCTCCTTATATTATGGGGATCCTGGCCCCTCAAGTTTTTATTTTTTGCATGTCATATGGTACTGCCTAAAGCTATGCTGCTTTTCTGCCTTTTAGGAGTCTTTCTCCCTGGGCCTATGCTGTGCTCCTCATTCTCTTACACCACGTTTAGACTTCTGAGGGAAAAAGTGGCTGCAAAATGTTAGTTTGCTTAATCCTGCAATTGCTTGTTTCTTGGAAATTATATCCCCCAAGCCCATTGCCCAAGCAATTCTCCAGAGCCTAGAATGCTTTCTAAAAATGCATTAGGCTTCTCTTTTGTTCTCTGGTAGAGCAACTATTACAAACTATACCATCTGTTTTAGTCAGCCAGAGGGGTGCTGATGCAAAATACCAGAAATCTGTTGGCTTTTATAAAGGGTATTTATTTGGGGTAGAAGCTTACAGTTACCATAAAGCGTAAGTTACTTCCCTCAACAAAGTCTTTTGCCATGTTTTGGAGCAAGATGTTTGCCAATGTCTGCAAGGGTTCAGCCTCCCTCTTTCTCTCTTGGCTTTGTGATCCCATCTTCTTCCAATATCAGCTGTAGGCTGGGATAAGTCTTGTCTCTCCCCCAGGGCTTGTTTCTTTCTGGGCTCAGCTGCTCTGTTCTCTCCACAAGGTCAGATGTAGACTGTCAGGCAAACAGTTCATCTCTCTTTCTTGGGCCTCTGCCCTTCTCTAATGTAGATGTTTCCTCACGTATCTGCCTCCAGCATGAAAAACTCCTACTTCCCTTCTCTGTGGTGCAGTTTCTCTGTGAGTCCACACCTGCCAAGGGGGCGGGGACACAATGTCCTACTGATATGGCCCAATCAAAGCCTTAATCATTATTTAATCAAGTAAAAGTAAAACCTCTGAATTCAATATAATCTAATATGCCCGGAGGAACAGACCAGTTTACAAACATAATCTAATATCTATTTCTGGAATTCATAAACAATATCAAACTGCTACACCATCTAACACAAAATTGAAAATCTATCTACATAACACTTTTTCAATTTATATGTTTATTAATTTTTGGTTTTCTCCTTCTAGATATAAGCTCCATCATAGCAGGATTTTATTTGTATTGTCCATTACTGTACACATTATTCACATTACTGAGTGTATAACAGTGATTATACATTACAGGAAATGAATAAATTTGAGTTGAACAAATGAATATACAAAGCCCACATAAAATGTGTATGTCTCAAATAAAAGCCATCTACTCCTTTTTTTCCTTCTAAGTAAAAGCAGCTAAGGCTTGGGGGAAAATTCTGTTTTAGAAATCAGAAAAAAACATTAAATTTATCTTCTCTGATGTTCATATTTCATTACTTCTAAGTTGTGTATAAAATAACTATTTCACTTGCTAGCTCCAATATTAAAAGGTACATCATTTGTGAAAGAAGCTTTAAAATCTCAAAGCACAGTACAACCAGCAATTACATCTGTACTTCCCCACATCACTGACTGCACAAGTGTACTAGTAACTGCTCTATTACCCATTTTCAGTGAAAAGTCCAAATTAATTAGAAGGAGGAAAAACAAAAGTAAAAAGTAAATACTTCTTTCTGGTTTCTTTTAATGATATCAGTTTTCCCCTATATGTCAACTTAAATTTGCTTAGGACATGGGAACATAGGAAGAATTGTTCTATGATGACTGAATTAAACCACTGGTGCAGTGGTAAGTGAAAAAAAAATTGATTTGGCCATTCTGAATGGTCTACCAGATTTTATAGAACAACAACAGCCCTATTTAAGTTAATGACACTTGAAAGATTTTTAAAAATTTTAACCATGATAGACAATTACAGTAGACTCCATGTTTAAAAGTTCAAAACCTAATTCTTCTACTTGATCATTAGAATTTGCTCATGTTTTGCTTTTGCCTCAGTCACTGGCAATATATAAAGAAGGAGTAGTTTTCCATCAAAGACTTAGATCCAGGGAGACATGTATTAGTTTTAGACAAGAGTTTATATTCAATATATTACTTTCTACTGATAAAGACAGCCTAGGGATACCTATAAAATTCTTATCAAGGGAAATATAGAAGCAAGATACACATATATGGAAGACTATCCAGAGAAAAAGACATTTTATTTCCATCGAATTGAAAATTATAGTCAAATTATGTGATCTAGACGTTCATAATTTCTAGCTCTTTAAGGAAAAATATTAATCAATTTTATATAAAGAAAATATTACTATGACCCTGTTTTTCATTGTTTGGAATCTGCTCTCATCAAAAATATACTCAACAGATTTTAATAAATATATTCATTAATTCATTAATTCAACAAACTTTTATTTAGCATCTATTATATCAGGTAGTAAAACTAGTGATGAATTAAATAAACATACAAACAAATAAGCAAAAGTAGATATCTGTATCAAGTTTGGAAATTGCATCTGAAAGCAATTTATCAGCTATGTGTATATAATAATATCAATGTAATTGTCATTTTTGATGTTCCTTGGGCTGCCCAATCTTTGTCTAGAAACAAATGACATTTTAATATAAAATAACTTTCCCCTTATTATATAATTTATTTCTGTTTATTATAGAAATTTTAAGATAAACAGAAGATAAATTAAATCATCCATAACCCTACCACTGATAACCCTTGCTAATATCATGATGTATATCCTCACATAGATAGATACATATAGATTTATGTGTGGAATAAAAAGGTCATTCTGTACTTTTATATATGTACTTCATATATAAATATGTATTTATAATTTTCTATTATGGGAAATTCCAAAAATATACAAAGTAAACTGAATAACATAAAATTATTATGTATCTACCATCAAGTGCCAAGAATTACCAACATTCTGCCATTCTCATAACATTTATAATTTTATAGTCAATTATTAAATTTTTAGTTTTTGATGAAAATTTACATGCATTGATAATGGGCAAATCCTTGGGGTACCATTTTAACAATCATCCTTATAGAATGCCTGTGCTCCCCTGAAAGCTACTTAGAACCGTTTCCAGTAACTATCTTCACTTCCACCCTACCCCCACCCTCTGTAAGAGGAAACCACCGTTCTGATTTTTTTTTTTAACTTTAGAACTTCATTACTTTTTTTTTCACTGTTTTAGAACTTTAAATAAATGAAACCTATCCTCTGTACTCTTTTAGAATCTGGCTTTGGGTTCAGCATAATGTTGATAACATTCACTCTTGTATGTAATCAGTAGTAATACTCAATTGCATGGCATTGTTAACACTTAAGAGTGATTAAGGGAAAAAGAAAAACCACAAAATTTCAAAATCAGGCATTTTGAAAAGGATGTTATCACTATATATATTAAGGTAATCAGGAGAATAATATGGAAATATTATGACCAACTTTATGACATTATGTTCAACAATAGAGATAAAATAGACTGTTTTCATGAAATATACAACATACTAAAACTGAAAAAAAGATTATACAGGAAAATCAGAATAGCCCTATATCTATTAAAGAGATTGAAATCACAAAGAAAACTCCAGGTGGTTTTACTGGTGAAATGTTAAATATTTAAGGGAGAAATACTCCCAAAATTTCATAATATTTTTAAGAAAATAGAGAAAGTAGGAACAATTAGGCTAATATAACACTAATTAAAAAAACCCCAACAAAATGGAAAGAAATAAAAATGTTAACAATTTTGCTATTTTTTTTTTCCCAAGAACCAACTTTAGGCTTCGTTAATTTTCTCCAGTGTTGCTATTTTCCGTTTCATTGATTTCTGCTACTATTTTATTTCCTCCTTTAAACTTATTTTGATGGGTTTCTTTTTGTTTGTTTGTTTGTTTGTTTTTAGCTTCTTGAGGTGTATTGTGAACACTCCAATAAGACAGGATGGGCCCACATCCAAACTTTGGTTGGCCCAGGTAGGGGACATAGTAAAAGAGGGATGGATGAAGACAAAAAACTATTAGCAGTCAAACATCAAAAATTGAAGTCAGGTTATTTAATACGTGGTATAGTATAAATCATTTCTTTTAATTCTTTTTCTTCGTAATAAAGCATTTAAACCCACTATGTTCCCTAAGCACTGCCTTAATGCTATCTCACAAAATTTTATGTACTATATTTTCATTATCATTTAGTATGAAATAGTTTCCTTTTTCTCTCTTGGTATCTTTAACCCATGGGTTGTTTGCAAGATTTTTTTCATAATTTCTAAACAATAGGGGATTTTATAGATATCCTATCTTTTTAAATTTCTTATTTAATTCCATTGTGACTCAAGAACATACTCTTTAAGAGTTCAATATTTTGAATATTAATGAGACTGACTTTATGGGCCAGTATATGGTCAATCTTCATGAATTTATTATTGTAGGTTGTTGGACTGAAAGCTCACTTTCTTACTGACTGTGGCTTGAGGTCTCCTTCAGTTCCTTTCCACATAGGTCTCTCCATAGGATATCTAAAAATGTGGCAGGTGGCTTTCCTTAGAGAAAGTGAGTGAAAGAAAGTGCCACCAAAAAAGAAATGAGCCCTTTTGTGACCTAATCTCAGAACTGACATCCCATCACCTTTGTTGCTTTTTATTCACTAGAAGCAAGTCACTACTTCCAGTCTATACTCAAGGGAGTATGGGGGAGATTACACAAGGAGGTGAATATTGGGATATGGGATTCATTAAGGGGGCATCTAAGGTTGCCTACCATTGTAAACATTCCACATGTGTTTGAAAAGGATGTATATTCTTTAGGAGTTAGTTGGGTAAAGCAATCTGTAAATATCAATAAGAACATGATGGTAGATAGCAATTAATGTTTATTTTCAAAATAAAGTTTACCTTTTTTATATTTGAGGACAACTTTCCTTTCTTCCTCTATGAACAGTCTGTTCATGTTTTACCCATTTTTTATTTTTTCTTCCTCAACTTTAACATATCTTTGTATATTAGAGCAAATAGCCTTTTGAGTATATGTCTCAAATATTATTTCTCAGTTAAGTGTGCCATTTTTTCTTATACTATTTGTAAATTTAATGTACTCAAATTTAATAATGTTTTCAGTTATATATAGATTTCCCAATTACCTGTTTACAAAGTAATTTATCCATGCTTTCTTTAAGTGCATGATAATTTTAGTTTTTCCATTTACATCTGTGACCTAGCTGGAATTTATCATGCAGTATGGTGTGAGATCCAATTTTATCATTTTCAAAGTGGCTATCCAGTCCCAGCAACCTTTATCAAAAAGTCCTTATTTTCCCCAGAGATGTCTCATTCATTATATACTACATTTCCATGTATATTTGGATTTATTTGTAGACTTTGGAATCTGATCCATTGGTTTAACTAACTGTTTAGGCACCAAGAACTTTGCAACTTAGGAAGAATTGACATTTTTATGATATTGAGTTTTCATGTCCAAGAATAACATTTTTGTTTAAATCTATTATTGTATTTTTTAATTGGATTTTAAGTTTTACTTACATAGTTTTGCACAATTTTTTAAAGTTTGTGCCTACATATTTTTTTTCTGGCTTTTGTTGCTGTTGCTGTGGAAAATAGTATTTTCTCTGACATAGTCATCACATCAGTTTCTGTATTTTAATTTTAGTTCCTCTAATTTTATAATATTCTTTTATTGTTTGTCATAGCTTTTCTACTGATTCTCTTAGATTTTCCAGATATATAATCACATCTGTAAAACCTTTCAATTCTTATTCTTATGCCTCTAATTATATTTTTTGTCAAATTTCATTGACTAATAGGTCAGTATCATGTTGTATAGAAATGAAAATGGTGAACATCTTGTCTTATTTCAGATTTTACACAAATGCCTCCACTATTTCCTCAATAAATTAATTTTTTGATATATTAGTCAACTTTTTCAGCAACAATGCCACATTATAAACATGTCCTTCATTAAATGAAGTATTTATAAATAAATATTTATTTCTCACTCTCTGACCTATGGGCTGACTACGGCTTTGCCTGACTCCTCTGGTTTCATCTGGGCTTAGCTCCATGTTGTAGGTTGGGTTCAGTTCTCTTTCTTGAGTCTTCTCATCCCATGATCCAGGTAAAAGATGCAGCCACTCTTTGGGACATACTGTTTTAATAATATAGGGCAGGAGCTCAGGAATGGGGAATGTTAAGATGCAATGCCTTTCTTGAAGCCTCTGCTTGGAATTGGCAAACTGTTACTTCTACACATATTTTATTGGTCAAAATAAGCCATATGGCCAAGTTCAAACTCATGGAGCAGGGAAGCATATTCATCCCTCAGGTAATTCATGTTCTGAGAAGGAAAGAATTAGAAGAAATAAATAATACAAGCTATCACAGAATGCTAAAACATATTCATCAACTCCTATTTTATTGAAAAAAAAATTTAGAACTCAGGAATGCAGGTTGAATTTTGCCAAATGGCTTTGTTTTGGTGTATATAGGGAAAAGATGATAATTTTTTTACAACTATTAGTATATTATACTAATAATGTATTTAAGTATTTTAATGATTTCCTACTATTGAACATGTCAGGCAATCTTGAAATGGACTATACTTTATCAAGGCATATTATTTTATTAATGTGCTGTTGGATCATATTTATTTATACTTTAAAATTTTCTTACCAGTATTCAAAACTGAGATTAATCTGTTCTTTTTAAATTTGGACAACCATAATCAGGTTTGGATTTCAAATGTATATTCCTTTTCCTATTCTCTAACATAAAAGTAGCATTTAGACAAGTAGTTTAAAAAGTTTTGGCAGGAAGTGCGTGCAGCTCAGTGGTTGAACTCCTGCTTTGCATGTTCGAGGACTGGGGTTAATCCCCAGTACCCCTCTCCCCACCAAAAAAGACGTTTTGGCAGATGTACACTGCAGAATGCTATGGACCAGTTTTATGTTGTTTATTTTGTGGTTGTTTTTTTTTTCAGAGGAGCTCTTTACTAACATTCTCAATTTTCCCTATGGTATTCTGTTAAGATGTTTCTCTATCTACTGTGTCAATTTTGAAAATTATGTTTTTTTAGAGAGCTGTACATTTCAGCCTTGCCTTCAAATTTTCTTGTAAATAATTATACAAAACTATCTGATATGGGTTTCTTTAAATTTTGTCTTTCACTAATATTTTTGTTTGTACCTTATTTCTTACTTTTAATATTCATACATTATCCATTAATCCATTTTAAAAATAAATTGCACTGGATAATTTCATGTCTATTTTGCTGATTTTAAAAATATTCTAATTGTCTGTTTTACTGTCCCATTATTTTTCTGTTTCCTTTTTCATTAATTTATGATTTATATTTACAAATTATTTCATTTTTGCTAATTAATTAGTCTAGTTTCTAAATTTTTGAGTTGAAAATTTAAATCATTTCTTTTTTGTTTTTTTAATTGTATAGGCTTTTATTACTTAGTACCATGAAATTTCCTCTGAGCAATATTTTAATGGCATCTCATAGATACTGATATCATCTTCATTATTATTATTCAGAAACTGTTCATTTTAATTTTGTATTTCCCTTTGACATGAATTGTTTAATAAAGAGTATTTATATTAATTTCCTTTGATTGAGCCTTACTGCTGCTGCTGCAGCTTCTTTTTTTCTACTTCTGTTCCTCCTGCTCCTGATCCATCCCTCTTCTTTTTTCTTCTTCTAATTATTATTATTATTTTTTAAAAAGACCAGCAAAGTGGAAATGAGGGAGAGAGAGGTAGAGGATATAAAAGAAGGAAAGCAGAAATTTAAACCCAGACTTAGGTGTGTATGAAGAAGAAATAAAAAGAGTAGCAAATTTTTAAAAAGAATGGGACAATCATTTTAATTAAAATTAAAAGTAAGTATATAGATATAAGGGAACAACTGTTCCCTCAAAAATCAGTCACAGAAAGTTCATACTGAGACATATCTTGGTAAAAAGTTTTTGATTTCAAAGAGAGATGAGGACAAAACCTAAGCTCTGGGCAAAAATGAAGGAGTCTTGAATTGTATACCCACATATAATAAAATGACTAAAGGTACTGGAGTAACAGCCAAAGGATATATTTTATTTATTTTTTTGTTTTTAAAGAAGCTTTAGATTACATAAATGGCACAAAAAAAAAATATAAGGGATTTCTGTATGCCCCACTCCCTCCCCCTCCCACACTTTCCCACATCAACAGCACCCCTCATTAATGTAGTACATTTGTTACAATTGATGAACACATATTGATGCATTGCTACTAACCATGGATTACAGTTTACATTATAGTTTACACTCTGTCATGCACAATTTTGTAGGTTGTGACAAAATATACAATGGCCTGTATCCATCACTGCAATGTCATGCAGGACAACTCTAATGTCCTGAAAATGCCTCCATATTACTCCTATTCTTCCCTCTCCCATCCCTCAGAACCTCTGGTGGTCACTGCCTTTATATCAATGATAAGAGTCCTTCCATTGCTAGAATAATAATAAGTCTATAGTAGAATAATAATAAGCATCTTTAGACCATTGTTCATTCCCCAATCTTGAGGATTTGGGGATGGTGATGCCCACACTGTTTCTAATTGAGAGTGAGCTTATATCCTATGGGGTAGATGGATGGAACTGTCTTCCTTGCAGTTGCAGGCATTCTCTGTTCCTTGAGATGGATGTTGTCCATCGTCATCTCCTTGTTAGTTGTCCTGGAGGAGTCCAAAGAACTGGAGAGTAGGTGTTGTAACTCTATTGAAATTCAGGGCTCAACTGGCACATGGATGGACCAAAGATTTAAGTCTCTGGGGATATATGTATCAAGTATAGTGCTAATAATAGGCTCAAATAAAAGGGGCAGAAGAGCCATATGTAGAGAACCTATAAATGAGTCTAATTCTGTTACACTGGGGAGCATAAATTCCAAAGTAAAGCCCACTGACAGGGTGCCGAATTCCTGAGTTGTCTGCCCTGATTATAGTTGCTGGATATCTCTAGAGCCCTTAGGAGCCCCACTATTTGAGGCACTGTTTACTGTGAGATCCTGTTGATACTAGCATAAGCCTAACCTCTGGAATGACCTCCTGACTCACTTTAAAATCTATTAGTCATAAAAACTCATTTGTATTTACCATTTCCCCCTTTTGGTCAGGGTCTTTTTCAGGATACATTGCTAGTTGGCACTTGGTAATAATCCCTTGGTGCCAGGGAGGCTCATCCCCAGGAGTCATGTCTCATGCCAGGGGTTGGGGGTGGGGGTGGAGGAAGGTAGTGCGTTTATATGCACAGTTTGGCTTAGAGAGAGGCTACATTTGAGCAACAAGGAGGCTTTCAGGAGGTAACGCTTAGGCAGTATATAATACTAAGCTAAGTTTAAATTTCATAAGAAAAGTTTCATGAGTACAATCATCAATATCAAGGGTCTGGCGTAGTGGTTTGTCTTCCTTCACTAGGCACCGCCCTTGTGCTCAGGGGATTCTTGCTGTCCTATTAGAGAATGTAGCAGAACTCCCCAGGATGGAAATTCAATATTCTTTTGGTTATTGTGTGGATCTCCACCCACTGATATAACACACTATGACATGATGAACACTTACATATTCCCTAGAAGCCTGCCCCAAGAGTACCCTGTCCCACATACCCTGCCCCCACATCCAACACTCTACACCAGTAACCCTCCCCTGACATATTTGACAAAAGAACAGTCCCAACATTGTACTTTTAACCACAGACCTGCAAATCCCCAGAGTTCACCTGCTCCTTCCCTTGGCCCTCCCCCTAGTTCCATGGATAGTCCAACCCAACCTCCCCACCTTACTCTCACTCAAAAGACCAGCACTGCTGAACCCAATCATATCACTGTACCACTGTCATGCTCATCCACTGCACAACTACACCCTTCCAGCTTATTGTAGATTTTGCCCATATGGGCATCAGCTCACCACTCTTTACTGCCTTTCTGTCTCCTGTAAACCTATCTTTCAGAATCTAGATCTATGAGTCTGCTCAATTTGCTTAAATCATAATCAGTGAAGTCATGTAATATTTTTCCTTCAAAGTGCCTCAGCCAAAGGATACTGAACAAACAAATTTAAGATCCAAGAATTTTATAGAAAACCAAGTTTCTTCCATCTTAGAAGACAATGAAATACTCAGATATATACGGGCTCAGAAAACATGCTACCTATGTACTCCTATTGAATGCACTATGAATACACACACACACACATACATATACAACAGAAAACTTCAAAATTTCCTTTTTATATTCAACAAATATTGCAATATGACAATATATGTCAGGTCTTTACCAAGCACTGGGGATAAATCAGTGATCAAAACAGTAGTACACTCTACCTTCCTAGGGATTTTCAGGGCAAAATATGAGAAAAATCATAACTGAAAAAAAAAGGGGGGGGGATTTGTGACATAAAAGAACTTTTAAGTTTTAATATAGTTTGGACCTTGACTTTGAGAATTCATTTGATTTGTTCAGTGTTCTTCATGTGAATTGTATGAATTTCAGACCTGAACTTTTATTCTCCCAGTAGGGAAAATGTGATTTTTCAGCCACATCCTTAACCCATAATTCTCATAAGAGTTGTTTTAATTAA
>JAQZBX010087603.1:0-12849 GCA_029593785.1 Cabassous unicinctus | reverse complement strand
AATACTTTTCAGCTGTAAGAAGAAATGAACTGGAGAAGCACATGACAACATGGATGAACCTTGAGGATATTATGTTGAGTGAAATAAGCCAGACACAAAAGAACAAATATTGTATGGTTTCACTAATATGAACTACACATGATGTGTGTACTCACAGAGGTAAACTCTAGAGTACAGGTTACTTAGAAATAGAAAGTGGGTTGAGAATAGGATATGATGCTTAATGCATGTAGCATTATTAATAAAGTTAAATATAAAAGTGTGAAAATGAATAAAGCTGAGAGGAACACATTATAATGAGTATAACTAACACTGCTGATTCATAAATGTGATTGTGGCTGAAAGGGGTAGTCTATGGAAGTAAATATCAATGGAAAGGAAATTAGGGAATAATCTAGGGTATGTATAACATAGTGATTTGGTGGTGGATGAAGATTGTGAGTAATATTATAAATAGAAGAATGCTCTTTTACAAAGTGCTAAGAATATGGTGATTCATGGGAAAATTACAACTAATTTAACTATGGGTGATAGCTAGCAGTACTATTGTAGTATTTTGCAACAATGGCAAGAAGATATTTTTTCAATACTAAGGGACAACAATAGGGGGGTATAAGGAGGTATGGGATTTTTCCATTTGGAGTATTGAAAATGTTTGAAAATTGACTGAGGTGATGACAGCCCAATTCTGTGATGAAAATAAAGGCTTCTGAGTGTATGCTTTGAATGGATTATACAAAACAAGGGACTGTATAACACAGGGAATCCAGTGGTGGATGATGGATTGTGGTTAATAGGACAAATATGAGAACTTTTCTCCTGAATGAGAACAAATATGTAATACTAAAGTAGGGTGTTAATAATTGGATGGGTTGGGGGAAAATACACCAAATGTAAGATATGGGCTAAATATTAATATTACTATAAGTATAAATATATATATATATATTATAAATATTTTGACAATGCTCTTTCATAGTCTGTAACAAATGTTTCACAACAATGCAAGGTGGTGGTGGCGGGGAGATGTATGGGAGCCTTGTTTGATAATATGCATGTCTGTTTTATAAATTACAAATTTTACTATACATTTATTGTTTGTGTATGTTCATGGATGAATAATATACTTCAAAAATTTTTATTAAAAAAAAAAAGAATTAAAAAATTGATAATTCAGTAAGTGCATTTAGAATTTTATTTCAAAATATGAATTTTTCAAAACCACAGTTTTCATAGACCCAAGGAATTTTAGAGCTCTTATTTTATAGATGAGGAAACTAAACCCCAAAGAGTTAAAGAATTTACTCAAAGTCAAACTACCAGATAAGATCAGAGCCAGTGTTCTTTTTGCTACACTGTCACTGCTCTTCCTTCCCACCCATAGTCAGGCGATAATGTGACAGACTTTCCCCCCCAAATCTGGCTCTACCATTATACATCCTAATATATAATATGATGCTGACACACCTCCATTAAGAGGTAAGGGCTGTGTCCCCTTCCCTTGAACTTGGGCAGAGGACATAACTGTCTTGACCAATGGAATGCAGAAGAAATTATACAGGATGATCTGTGAGACTAAGTCAGAAAAGGTAAGATGGCTTCTGTCTGACTTGCTCTCTCAGGGCACTTACCCACAGCCCCATCTATGTTCCCCCAGCTGACAGCCAGCATTAACTGCCAGACAAATTAGTAAGTCTTCAGACAATTCTAGAGCAGGTGTTCTTAACCTTTTTTGTTCCACGGACCCCTTTGTCAGTCAGGTGAAAACCACGGACCCCTTTCTAAGTCCACACTATACTGTGTATTATTTAATAAATATATCACACACGCACCAACACATCCCACAAGAATAATATTTTTTTGAATTTTCAATTTAAGCTCACAGATCCCCTGAAATCTTTCCATGGACCCCAGGTCTGTGGACCCCTGGTTAAGAACCCCTGTTCTAGAGCCCAGCCTTGGACCTTCCAGCTGAGACCCATATATGGTAGAGCAGAGATAAGCCATACCTCCCGTATCTTGTCTGAATTTCTAACACACAAAAACCATGAGATAAATAATAATTGTTGCTTTAAGCCACAAAATTTTAGGGCAATTTGCTATGCAGACATTGAAACTGAAAACAATGCTTTCAGAATAACACTACTGAATGCCTTACACACAGGTATTCAATAAATATTGTATAATGAAATAAATATTGATAAGTCAAATAAAATGTTGACTTAGCTTACCATTCAGGGGGCACCATGCTTCCATCCACATCCCAGAATGTGTTTTTGCCATTCATTTCAGTAGTATATATAACCCATCTGTGACGGCCTGGGTTGAAAGATCATTTAGAAAGACGTGAGAAATAAAGACAACCTTCTTTTTTAAAAAAGCCTAATTGCATAATATTAAAAAAGAAAACCTTTGTATTAAGAAAAGACTTCTATATGCTCTTACATAAGAGAAATGTTAGAGGAATAACACCCTCTAAACTTTCTTGAAGCTGCCACCACAGGAGAGTTCCTGTGCCAGGGACTGAAACAACTCACTACATGGCTGGGGCTGGGGCCTCTCCCAAAGTAGAGAACTCTCATTTCTCCCACAGCTCCTGCCAAAAGAGTAGAGAGAGGGTAGAGGGATGTGTTCCCAGCTGTTAGAACACTTAGTCAAAAAGT
Organism: Cabassous unicinctus; assembly: GCA_029593785.1. NCBI lineage: Eukaryota > Metazoa > Chordata > Mammalia > Cingulata > Chlamyphoridae > Cabassous > Cabassous unicinctus. The sequence continues at coordinate 10,186 of JAQZBX010087603.1, read as the reverse complement.
AAGTGCTCCTCCCGAGACAGGGGCAGGAGAAATATATCCACAGCAATCAGACTGGAATGATAGGTTTCCATAGAAATAATTTTAAAAAACCATCTCAGATCCTTTTGGAAATTAGTAAATTATACATAATAAGCAAACATTGTAAATGATGGTTAAATTAGTAGGATAGGTTATGTCACCAGAATAGTAATCACTATTTACAAAATGTGTCTATTGGGGAAAAATACATTCTGGGTTACAAAAAACCAACCTGTCCTTAAGTTAGTAAAAGACCTGGGTAAATCAAGGCTTTCTCTTATTATCAGCGGATATTAGGAAAATTTTATAAGCCTCAGTTTCTTTATCTATTCAAAGTACACAATTATACCTACATCTTAGAGTTGCTATGAAAATTAAAAAGAATATGTCACACACACAACTAGTTCAGCTTCTGGCACATAAGTGCACAATAAATGATCATTCCTTCTACCTCTTCCTCCCTGATCCCCACTCCCCAAATAGGAATACTGAATTAGTTCCTATAATAGATTTTATACTATTAAGCAACAGGGGATCTGAATTTACTTTACAGGGTTTTCCTAGGTAAACAAACACTCAACAAATATCAACAAATGCAATTAAACATGACCTCATCTATTAAAAGAAATACAAATTTTAAACAAAATTTGCTTCTTCTATTAGAGAAATCAATCTTGAGAATAAATAGCTAAAAATAAACTATATTTCAATGAGTCAGGAGAACGTGATGGGCAGACAGAAGAGAGCTTGGAAAAGGTTTCATACCGTTAGACCATGAAAATAGAGCAGGGCCTTAACAGTCTCACAATACATATCAAAATTTTAAATGTGCATACTCACACTTAGCAATTCCACTTCCAGGAATTTATTCTTAGGCTATATGAACAAATGAATGTGGATGCAGTTACAAGTTCACTGTAACATAGTTTCTAACAGTAACTATATGTTACTATACGTAACAGTAATAGGTGAAGGCAATCTAAATGTCTATCAATTGAGAAGTGATTGAAAAAACTATTATGGTTCATCCATACAGTGGAATACTGTGTATAGCTATTAAAAACAATGCTGTGAATATTTTTTTAAAATAAGAAAAGACAACCAACCAACCAACCAATCAAACAACCAAACAGAATGCTGTAGATACATCCAACTTACTAATGTGGAAAAATGGCCAATGATTATTAAGTAAAAATATTTAAGATTACAAACATAGGTATAAGTCTGAGAATTAAAAAAGGAAAAAAGTTTAGGCTCACACATTCATTAAAGAATCTTAAAAATATATATATGCTGAACTGTTAAAGAACGGTAAAATTACAAGGGGAGGGAATTTTCATTTTTTAAATTCACATGCTAAATTTTAATGTTCTACAACAGCATATGTCTTTTTAAAATTAGCAAAAATAAAGATACTTCCAATTTGAGGGAAAAGGAAGGAAAGAGGAAAGGGAAAGAGAGAGAGGAAAGGAAGATAGGAAGAAGGGAAAGAAGTTTAATTTGTTATAGTTTGTAAAAACAAAGTGATGACGTGGAAAGATTATTGGCCTGGTGCTCTGCCACTAACTAGTTGTTCTATTTGATATAAATCTTTGGTTAAGACATTTCCTTGGGCCTCAGTTTATTCATCTATAAAACAATAGTTTTTAGATAATCTGTTCCAGGTAAAATTCTGAAATTTTAAGAATATTAAACATATTACTTGTAATAGAACACTTAAGATATTGTTGTTTACCTCTAGTAAACCAAATGGCATCTGATATAAACACATATGGTTTATGTATACCTAAGAAAAAGTCTTAACTTCCCAATGAATCAGTTTCTTCATCTGTAAAATGGGGAAAACTAAAGTGGCTACTTCACCATTCTTTGAAACTCATTCTATGAAGCCAATATCACTCTACTACCAAAGTCAGATAAAGATAATACAAAAAAAAAAAAAAATTACAAACCATTCCCCTAATGAATACGGATGTAAAAATCCTCAACAAAATCCTCACTAATCGAATCCAACAACACATTTTAAAAAATTATACATCATGATCAAGTGGGTTTTATACCAGGCATACAAGGATGGTTCAAACAAGAAAATCAATCAGCATAATACACCACATTAATAAATCAATGAAGAAAAATCACATGATCGATTGATGCAGAAAAGGCATTCGACAAAATACAACATTCTTTCTTGATAAAAATACTCCAAAAAATAGGAATTGAAGGAAACTTTCTCAACATGATAAAGGGCATATATGAAAAACCCACAGCTAACACTGTACTCAAAGGTGAAAGATTGAAAGCTTTTCCATTGAGATTGGGAACAAGTGCTGGAGAGGATGTGGAGAAATAGGAACACTCCTTCACTGTTGGTAGGAATGGAGAACGGTGCAGCCTTTGTGGAAGAACATTTGGCAGTTCCTCAGGAAGCTAAACATAGAACTGCTGCATGATCCAGCAATCTAAAGAAGAGCAAACTAAACCCAAAGCGAGCATACGGAAGGAAATAAAGATTAAAGCAGTAATAAATGAAATAGGGGAAAAAAAACAATAGTCAACAAAACCAAAAGTTGGTTCTTTGGAAAGATCAAGAAAATTGACACACCTTTAGGAAGACAGACAAAGAAAAAAAAAGAGGATACAAATAATGAATATCAGAAATGAATGAAGAACATTACTACCAACCTCGTTGAAATAAAAAGGACTCTAGGAGGATACTGTGAACAAAAGTACAACAACAAATGAGATAACCTAGATGAAATGTACAAATTCTTAAAAACACACAAACTACCTATATATTGACTCAAGAAGAAATAGAAAATCTCGACAAACCAATTCATGGTAAAAAGAGATTGAATCATTAATCAAAAACCTTCCAACAAAGAAAACTCCAGGACTAGAGAGCTTCACAGGGGAATTCTTCCAAACATTCCAAGAAGACATGACTCTAATTCTGCTCAAACTTTACCCAAAAATTCAAGAGGAGGAAACACCCCCTAATTCATTCAATGAGGCCAACATCACCCTCAAACCAAAGCCAGATAAAGATACCACTAGAAAACTACAGAGCAATATCTCTTATGAATGAATACAGATGCAAAAATCCTCAATACTAGCAAACTGAATCCAACAGCATATTAAAAGAATCATACACCATGATCAAGTGGGATTTATCCCTAGTATGAAAGGTTCATTCAACATAAGAAAATCAATTAATGTAATACACATTAACACAATTAAGGAAAAACACCTCATGATCATCTCAATTGATGGGGCAGAAAAGGGATTTTACAAAATCCATTTTATCCATTTTATCTCCTTCTTGATAAAAAACATTTAGAAGACAAGAAATAGAAACTTCCTCAACATGATAAAGGGCATGTATGAAACACCCACAGCTAGCATCTTACATAATGGTGAAAAACTGAAAGCTTTCCCTCTAAGATCAGGAACAAGACCAGGATGTTTACTGTCATCACTGTTATTCAACACTGTACTGAAGTTCTTGTCAGAGCAGTTAGGTAAGAAAAAGAAATAAAGGCAGTAGGAAGTAAAACTTGCCCTATTTGCAGGTGATATGATCCCATATACAGAAAAACCTGAAAAATCCACAACAAAGCTCCTAGTGCTAATACATGAATTCAGCAAAGTGTCAGGGTACGAGATTGACACACCAAAATCAACAGTGTTTCTATACACAAGCAATGAACAATCAGAAGAAATCAAGAAAATTCCATTCACAAGAGCAATTAAATCAATCAAATATCTAGAAATAAATCTAACCAAGGATGTAAAGGATATGAATGCAGAAAACTACAAAACATTGCTAAAAGAAATGAAAGAAGACCTAAATAAATGGAAGGACATTCATGTCCATGGATTGGAAGACTGAATATTGTTAAGATGTCAATACTACCCAAAGGAATTTAGATTCAATGCAATCTCAATCAAAATTCCAACAACCCTCTGCAGAAAAGGAAAAGCCAATCATTACAAAGCCACAGTAATCAAAACAGCATGGTAAGGGCACAAGGACAGACATACAGACCAATGGAATATAACTGACAGCTCAGAAATTAACCCTCACATTTTGGGCAACTGATTTTTGACAATGAGACAAAGATCACCCAATTGAGAAAGAATAGTCTTTTCAACAAATGGTGCTGGGAAAACTGGATCTCCATTTGCAAAAAAAAGAAAAAAAAAAGAGGACTCCTACCATACACTGTATACAAAAATTACTCAAAATGGATCAAAGACCATGCAAATATTCTTGCTGTCCTGATTTTGTGGTAATCAGAATAAGCTAAACATTTGCTATATTAGAAACCATGCATGTGTCCCCAGACCAAGTTTTTCTCCCTAGGTCTGGTTTTTAGAATGCTGGTGATAATCTAAGCCTGATTTATTATATGACCATCCTGTATGGAGAAATGACTGTAACTCTAGGTATCTTTGGTCAACCTCAAGAGATATAGCAGGGGGACAGAAATGGCTCAAATGGTTGGGCGTCCGTCTCCCATATGGAGGGACCTGGGTTCGATCCCCTGGACCTCCCAGTAAAAATTTTTAAAAAAGAGAAAAATATGGAAGGTGTGCAGGGCCGCCAGGTCCCACAAACGGATGTGTCCCCCAGGCCCCATGCATGGGTATGCCATCAGGCCCCGCGAGCCACGCAGCAAGATGATGATGTAAGAGGAGAGTGACACAAGGGAGAGCCAAGACGAGACACACCAAAAAACCAGGAACTAAGGTGGTGCAGGTAGTAGGACGCCTCTCCCCCACATAGTAGGTTCTGAGGATCGAATCCCAGTGAAGACAGGAGGAGAAGGATGAGAAGAAAGGGCAGGAAACAGATACAAAGAGTTGCCCAGCGAATGGACACAAAAACCACAAAAACAGGGGGTGGGGTGGCAAAAATGGATAAAAGTAAATAAATAAATCCTTAAAAAAAAAAGTATAAGGGAGTAAGATATGGATGTTAGTAGTAATACTTTGATGATGCTCTTTCTTAATTTGTTAACAAATGTTTCACAAAAATGCAAAGTATTTGTGGTGGGGTGATGTGTGGGAGCCCTGTATGATGTTATGCATGTTTGTTTTTTAAGTTCACAATGTTTACTGAACACTTATTGTTTATGTATGTTCATGTATGAATGATATACTTCAATAAATTGTTTAAAAAAAAAATGGATCAAAGACCTAAATATAAGACCTAGAATTATGAAACCTCTAGAAGAAAACATAGGGAAGCATCTTCAGGACACTGTGTTAGGCAATAGTTTCTTAGACTTTACACCCAAAGCTCAAGCAACAAAAGAAAAAGTAGATAAATGAGACTTCATTAAAATAAAAAGTTTGCATATTAGAATGGCTGCTATTAATAAAATGGAAAATAAGAAGTGTTAGAAAGGATGTGAAGTAATAGGAACACTCATTCATTGTTGGTGGCAATGTAAAATAGGGTTGTTACTGTGGAACACAGTTTGGCAGTTTCTCTGAAAGTGAAGTATAGAGATACCATATGACTCAGCAATACCATTACTCGGTATATACCCAAAAGAATTGAAAGCAGGGACACAAACGGATTTTTGCACACTGATGTTCACAGTGGCATTATTCACAATTGCCAAAAGATGGATGCAACCTAAGTGTCCATCAAGCAATAAATGGATAAATAAAATGTGGTATAGATATACCAAGGAATATTATTCAGCCATAAAAAGGAATGAAGTCCTGATACAAGTCCTGATACATGGATAAACCTTGAAGATATCATGTTGAGTGAAATAAGCCAGGAACAAAAGGACAAACTTTGTATGAACTCATTGATTTAAAACAATTAGAATAAGCAAACTCACAGAGTCAGATTCTAGAATGCAGGTTACCAGGGGACAGGGTGGGGATACAGAATGGGAAGTTAAGGCTTAAAATGTACTGGTTTCATATGTGAAATGATGGAAATGTTTTGTTAGTGGATGGTGGTGGTGATAGCACAACATTGTAAGTGCAATTAACAGCTCTGAAATAGATATCTGAATATGATTAAAAGAGAAAATGTTAGATTGTATATATGGTAACAAAATATAAATTTAAAAAAGTCCATGGAACTACACAACGAACCATCAATTAAACCATGGACTTTAATATAGTACAATTATAAAAATGTGGTATCAATTGTAACAAATGTTACACACCAATGCAAGGTGTTGGTGGTGGGGAGATGCATGATTGTTATGTGAACCCACAATTTCTTTAAAAAAAGGAAAAAATATCGACTGTGTAAAAAAGTTACAACTGCACATAGTAAAAAAAATTGAACAGTTCAAGAAGATAATAATAATATTTAATGAACACTTACTATTAACTGCCATGCATTAGGCCCATGGTTCTCAACAGGGTGAAATTTGCCCCACTAACCCCGGAGACATCTGGCAATGTCTGGAGACATTTTGGATATCACAACTGAGAGAGGGTTTCAGCTGGCATCTAGGGGGTAGATGTGTCAAACATCCCACAAGGCACAGGATAGCCCAACAACAAAAAATCATCTGGACCAAAATGTTAATAATGCTAAGGTGGAGTAAGCCTGCATTAGGCTAAGCTCTTTCTATTCAGCTTTATTTTTTTTAAACAACCTTATGGGGCAAATACTGTTATTTGACTTTATAGAAGGGGGAACCAGGTTTAGAGAAATTAAGTTATACAGGTTATAAAGTGGAGGGGCAGAAAGTTGAATTTACACTTTCTGATTCTACTAAGTCTCTTTTGATTCCTTCCAAAAATTTTATATGAACATAAAAGCATATATTTTCTCCCCTTTAAGATACCAATTCTGCAACTGGAGCTTTTCATGTTACATTTTTGACATCAAAATATACGTTTATATCATTCTTAGCAGCAATAAGTTATTCTAAAAAATGAAGTGTAGTTCCTCAGTGTCCAACTAATGTTGCCTTTAGAATTCACTATTAAAATAATGCTGCAATGTTTGTCTTTGATTTGCAAAAATATTTGTCGGATAAATTTTGACAAACATCAGCATACTGTTTCTCCATAAAGACTGTACTAACCTATATATTCCTATGGCCTTTTCCCATACTGGGATTTATCACTTTGGCAAATATTTCAAAATCTGACAATTAAAAAAAAGATAACTGTTTTTCAAAAGTTGTGTTACAAAGAGGATGAGCATCTTTCAAGTGTTTTTTGGTCATTTATTTTTATTTTTTCTGTGAATTTCATTTTTCTATTGAATTCTTCATCCTGTTCCAAGTGCTTTGTAAAAGCTTTGTATATTATGGAAAATAGCCAAATCCCATTCACACATCACCCCCCTTATTCATATCAAAAAAATGTTGCACTCACCAAAAAACTGCTTGTTGTCTTCATAGTATTTGTTTCCATATTTGTCTTCCCCCACTAATTTACCAACCCTGACATCATTTGCCCTGTGAATACCCAAAAGATAAGTTATTTTAGAATGCTGATTCTTTCTTCAAAACACAAACAGAAGTAAAACACAAACAGAAGTTGTTATCACTATAACAACTTTCAGACACAAAGCCGGCGTTATCAACGAGAAAAATAAGGAGATGCTGGGGAAGGTCACTGGTTGTACACTTCTGGCCTTCATCTCCAGCCTCACAACCCAACGCTGAAGAATCAACTTTCAGGTAAGTTCTAAACCCCTGTTCATGTTGGGTCCAGTATGATGCAGATAAGACTGTAAAAGATGAGCTGACGCAACTGTTATGCTTAAACTACGCTAATCATACAGAAGCAGTATCTTCAAATTACAGAACTACCTTTATTTATCATGCCTCCGCCATGAAGCAGAGGATTTGGCATAACCTTCAGGAAATCAGAAAGCCAATGTATTTCATCTTAAAATTACACGAATGGCTCCTGGCTCTTTCATTCGACTCTAGGTCTCCAATTAGGTTTCCGCTGACGATGCTGCTCGTCGGATTCAATGAATGTCAAGCTGGGAGGGACTATTATGATCACCTCGTTCAAGCCCTCTCTGTCCAGAGAAAGAAAGTCAAGACCAGTGAAGAGAAGAAACTTTCCCAAGGTCACAAAACGAGTGTCTGGCAACTTCCATCTCTCTCCAGTAAACGGGCAGGGCGCAGCCCAGATGCTCTCGCCCCCCATGTCACTGCTCCGTCTTTAGAGCTGGCTTCCGTCCTGTCTCGGTGAGACCCCTGGACAGAGGCACTCTCACAGCCCGAGAGAAGCAAGGCAGAGACTGGGCCGGTTGTCCTTGACCGAAGTCGCGGAACCCCCAAGGTGAAGGGAGTCCGAGCTCCTCTCCAAGAAACCAGTCAGCCCAAGTCCAGCCCCAGAGGCCTAGAGGATGGTTCCGTCCTCAGGTGCCTACCTGAAGAACACTCGGAGGTAGCCGCGAAGACCACCGTGGCCGCTGAGCTGCTGCAGCCCACGCTTCAGGACCTGCGCTAACTCCATCTTTCCCCGCAGGCCCAGCCTCCCTAGTGCGCCGCACAATACCCACCGGGCGGAAGCGGCCACTTAACAGCCGGCAGCCAGCAAGCAGAAGGTTCCCATGCGAGCGCGTTCCGCGACGGCGGCTCTACGCATGCGGGGACGGAGCTCGCCTGTGCCGTCGCCTTCCGGTTTCCTAATAGACTCGGCTGGTTTCCTTTAGGGAAGTAAGGGACGTGTGTTGTGAGTTTGTTTTTAGACGTCGCATGTAGAAAGCGAGGTATGTAATGAAAAGCTCTCTAGTGCAGGTTTTCCCGGACGGAGATTGGCCAAGACTATTCCAGAAATCTTTTCCAACGCCAAGGTATATTCTTCAGTATATTCTGGTTTAGAAACAAGATACCGTTCAGGAATTTGATATTGCACTATGTTCTAGCATTGGGTTAAATGAGAGGGGTAGGAAAGTATAAGTACCTGCTCAAGGATTTGATGATTTAATTGTGGGGTTAAAATTCACAATTTTAAGCATTCAAAAATTATTAGAAAAATAATTTGTGCATAATATTTAAAATTTTAAAATAAGGATATAAAATGAACATTACTTCTCATTTTCTAGCAGTTATCATGATTTTAAATATGCTTTAAAATCTCTATTTCTTAGCGCACCGGTTTTTGATTCACAACTATTTGGGATGAGAAATTTAGCAGACGGTCAGATCCTTCCGGTATTGGCTGGGCATTGAACCCTGCATCTCGTCTGTGGGAAGTTGGCGCTTAAACCACTGAGCCACATCAGCATCCTTTCACCTTTTTTCACCCTTTGTTCTTCCAGACTCTTGCCTACAACATCATATTTTTTAAATGGTCAAGGATTATGAGTCGCATTTTATTATTATGTAACTATAAGCTTTTGTTATTGTCTATATGACAGTTTTAAGAAATGAACCTCAATATTATGCTGAGAGGACCAAGTAATATGATTGGGCCCTGACAAGGGATGTAATTTTTCTCCTAAAAGATAAATTTCTAAATATCAGAATCAAATTTTCTTTTCTTAGTGATATGGGAGGAATTTCATTGCCTGATCTTGAAACATATTACAAAGCTACAGTGGTCAAAACAGCATGGTACTGGCATAAAGATAGATATATCAATCAGTGGAATAGAATTGAGAACCCAGAAATAAACCCTCACCTATATAGTCAGCTGGTTTTTGACAAACCTACCAAGCCCATGTTAAGGGGACAAAACAGTCTCTTCAACAAATGGTGTTGGGACAACTGGATATCTATAACCAAAAGAATGAAAGAGGGACCCCTATCTCACCCCCTATACAAAAATCAACTCAAAATGGATGAAAGATCTGAATATAAAAGCCAGGACCATAAAACTACTAGAAGAAAATGTAGGGAAACATCTTCAAGACCTTGTAGTAGGTGGTGGTTTCTTGGACCTTACGCCCAAAGTATGTGCAACGAAAGGAAAAATAGATAAATGGGACCTCCTCAAAATTAAACACTTTTGCACCTCACAAGACTTTGTCAAAAGGCTAAAAAGGCAGCCAACTCAATGGGAAAAAATATTTGGAGATCACATATCTGATAAGGGTTTAATATCCAGGATATACAAAGAGATATTACAACTCAACAATAAAAAGACAAATGACCCAATTAAAAAGTGGGCAAAAGACTTGAATAGACATTTGTCCAACGAAGAACTACAAATG
>JAQZBX010087602.1:0-12851 GCA_029593785.1 Cabassous unicinctus | reverse complement strand
GGAACCCCAGAAGCCTGAACCCTGGCAAACGCTGGCAGCTGTCTTGCTCTAACATGTGGCAATGGACTGTGGTGAGAGAAGAAACTTAACGCTTTATGGCCTGGTATCTGTGGACTTCTACCCCAAATAAATACCCTTTATAAAGACCAACCCATTTTTGGTATTTCACATTAGCACCCCTTTGGCTGACTAATACACCTGGTATCAACTTTCATGTTCTGTGGTTCTGATTAAAGCATTTTACAAACCTTATGGAACAAAAGACTGTTATAAAACAGGACCTGGATGCCTGTTGATTTGTTCCTTAGTCATTAATCCCAGGATCATGCAGGCAGCTTATTACTGCCCCATATTTCCCCTTTTCCATATTCCCCATCCAAGCACAGTGGTTGAAGCTTGAAGACTTTGTCCTTTCTCCCTCTCAGCTGTTTTCTCATGCTTTTTAGAGAAACTGGTTAGTTTCACAGGTTGCAGAATAATTGGGTTGGGAAATTCTACCACTCACTGTAGAAAATCGGTTCCACATTATGGTGCAAGGTAAGACTGATATCAATTCCTTGTTATACAACCAATATTAGGCACTCTGCAGAAGTAACAGATGTAGGAGAAGCATCTACAGCTTGAAAAGTACATTCCACAGCCCACATTTGAGCTGTGGGGCCTGCATCTCTATTTCCTTTTCTAGAAAATATCTTCTCATTTTTGTGGTGAGGATTAGCTAATGCCTGCTCCTGGATGATAGAACCACTTTGAGGTAGCATTATTACAAACTCAATTCCTATTTTAGGGATGATATCAACCATCTGCTGACCACCAGGTTGTTTGTTTGTCTCATGCAGATCATGTTTTTTGGAAACCCAAGGCAGAGAGGAAACTCAAAAGGGAGCAGAATGGCAGTCATCCTCAAGGCTTGGGAAGGATGTTTCTAATAACTGAAGGAGAGTTTAATTTCTGTGATTCCAGGCTTTCAACTCCTATTTTTTCAACCATGGTTGCTAAAAGCAATATGACTGGAATCATCTTGGGATTGTCCCAGAACAGGGATGTGCAGATCATTTCTGTGATGTTTCTTCTAATGTACATAGCTATTGTGCTAAGCAATAGCCTCATTGTGGTGACCATCATGGCCAGCAAAGAGCTCACCTCCCCCGTGTATTTCTTCCTCAGTTACTTGTCCCTTGTGTAGATGTGTTACTGCTCTGTCACAGGCCCTAGCCTCATCTTTGACACTTTTAGGGAGAAGAAAGTTTTTTTCCTCAAGGGCTGTATCACACAGATATTTTTTCTCCATTTCTACATGACCATCATGAACCAGTGCATGTATGGCCTTCTGGTGGGGAATGCGTGGAATGGGGTTTGCTGCATTCTGTTGGACAAACCTTCCTCATTTTCTGGCTGCCCTTCTGTGGCCCCAATGTCATTAACCACTACTTCTGTGACATCCACCTTGTGCTGAAGCTGGCCTGCTCAGACACCTTCCTCATTGGCCTGCTAATCATTGCCACTGATGGCTCCATCTTGGTGATCAGCTTTACTGGTCATCCTGCACTCCCTGAGGAGACAGACCTTGGAAGGGCAGTGCAAGGCCCTCTCCACCTGTGCCTCACAAATTGCAGTTGTGCAACATTCTTCATACCCTGTGCCTTTGTCTACATAAGACCCCGTGTCACTTTCCCTGCAAACAAGATAGTGACTGTGTTTTAAATGGTGGACTCACCTATCTTAAATTCCATCATTTACTCCTTCAGGAATGCTGAAATAAAAAACTCCATGAAGAGAATGATAGGGGCGGGGAGTGATTTGGGAAGAAAAATAGATGGGGAAGCATGGGACAGAAATTGGGGCATCAAATATCTCACTCTGCCTCTACCTTATCTAATGGAGTGTTCTTGTGCCAGTCAGTTTCATTCTTTAGGTTTCAGTTTCTTTATCTTTATAGGATTAAGATGGAATGGGAGGAGGTTCACTGAGATGTGTAAGAGGGAACTTGAAGTGCTGCTTTTCTACATATGACAGCGATCTTGAAGCAGATTGGCAGTCTTGGCTGACTGAACACTTGCAGCAAACCAGGATCTGTCTGGGAGTGATGAAGAAGGAGGTGAGAGAGGAGAAGGGAGACTGCCTCAGGAAGTAGTGGTCACCTGTCCTTTGGGTTTAGAGAGATAGAATCTGTTTTTTTTTTTAAATGATAAGGTAGGGAGAGATCAACTGGGCATTTAAATGCTTAGAAATTCTATTGACCTGACATACTGAGGATTTTTAAGTTGGTTTTGGGGAAGCCAAACTTACCTAGAAGGGATTAGTCATCAGAAGTAGGGTTTCACTCTTGTCAGTATATTCATCAGTACCTGACAGCACTGGTCTTAGGTTTCTAAGAGTCAAAGTGGAATCACAAAGAGATTTTAAGTGATGTGGAAGCACAAGACAATGTTATCTATGTTGTAGGTAAAGGTTTTATTTTCCATGTGTTAACATTTTTAAAACTTTATTATAATATATATGCAACTCAAAATTTCTGATCTTCAAAATTTTCTTCTGTTCTCACCTGTCTGATCTTCTTTTTCTTCATTTTTCCTCTATTTTATGCCTCCAATTGTTTGGCCCACTAATTTTCTCTTAGTCCATCAGCACCTCTTGACTTTTCATGCTTCTGAGACATTTCAACAGAGTACCCATGCATCTTGCTCTCTTATTCTACCTGGTTGCCTTGTCAATCTACTTTATTCTAGAGCTGCTTCTTGATTAAAGTACAGGGTTTTAGCTGCCTTTGGGTACTCATTGCTGTCCAACAACATTTTAACCATCTCTATTTGAGTCTTATTTCTTGCTGCCATGATCTGAGCCCATAAGAATGCACCCCAAAATCCTAATCCAACCTTGCCCCTTATTCCCAGCAAATGATTTTTCTTCCATGCTGTCAGATTAATCACTATAAAACATTTCTATGCCCCCTTCCTCAAAGAATTCTATGATCCCCATTGCTTGACTAATAAATTAGAAACTCCTGTGATATAAAACACTTTCAAGGTGTGGACTTCTCATAATGATCTATCTCCTTATTTCCCCCAATTACACTCTCTTAGAGCTCACTGCTTACTGAATATCTCCTTGTGCTTTCCATCTACATTTTCCTAAAGTCTACCTGCTACCATTTATTCACCCTCCAAGGCCCATCTGAAATGCTGTAACCTTCAGGAAGCTTCCATGATTATCCCATTCAGATATGTCCTCTCCTTTGAACACCCAAAGAACTCTGTGGGAATCCTTTATATTTCAGTCATCCTCACCCTAATTAGACCAGTATTGCCTGAATTTTACTCATCTTGGTATATAAATAGTATGTAGTAAAACCCAGTAAATATTTTGTAAATTAAATTTCTAGAAGTTATTTGTGCTTCAAATTGTAAGTTAAAAATGATTGGTATATATTTGCACTTCAATTATATTAGTAAAATATCAATGTTATACTGCCTAAGACAAATCAATAATCACTTCCAATACTGTTTTGAGAATAATAGTTAGATATAAATAATAAACATCCATGCTTGTGTGTATTTTAAAATTGACAAGGAGATTTCATGTATCTTATCTCATTTGATCCTAGAAGACTCTGGTGAAGTGGGTGTGATTTCCCTGTTTTACAGACAAGGAGACTGAAGCTTGGAGGTAGTGGCTCTTGTTCTAGTTGACAGAGTTAGTTACCCACAGAACCTGATTCAAAATGAGGGCTGACTGATTCCTAAACTTGTGTTCTCTTGTGCATCTTCCTGCTGCACTTTAAATATTGCCAGAAGATAAATACATGTAACAGTCTGAATTCCAAATTTAAGTGCTCATCATCTCCTTATTTTCAAGTAATACCGTTTGGAATTGCTTCAGAATAAATTAAAAGTGTTTTTTTTTTTTTTTTTTAATATACCATGAAATGAGGTTTGTGTGCTCACTTGTTCCTGGGTTCACCAAGATCCCATGGCTGGAATAGCAAGTTTGCAAATGGAGGGCTCAAAAGCAGGAAGACATGATGCTTCTACCAGCTCAGGCTCTGAATCCTGTGGTAGATCCCTTCTTGGTTCTCACAAGGGCAAGGCCTAGGCCTTGACCTGCATTTTGCATGGGATCAATACTTAGCCTATTGGACAGTATGGGATTTTTCTAGTGACATTATTCTGCAAAAGGCAGCATTTTTAGGAACACTATACAGATCATGAAATGGGGAACAAGAGGCATAAGACCAATATGAAAAGAGCAACCATCAAGTTAACTAACATTTAATTCTCAGGGCAGCGCTGAACTCTAGGTGACAGGATTCTAGTTTTGCAGTTGAGAAAACTCAGGTCAAGGACTGTTCCAAAGTCCTTAATGTTCCTCTACGTCAGTAGTTAGTGGACTATGATGTAGAGTCCAGAATTCTGGAGATATCTCAGGGAGTGGTGCAGGAGCAGAGCAGGAGAGGATAAGCAGATGATGAGCAAGCATGTGGAGAAATTCAATAAGAGCAACTGATCATTCATTTTCATTTGTTCCATGTCAGATATAGTTTGATAAAATGATTCAAATCTTTTCAAAAAATAAAAAATGATAATATCCTATGCTTACACATTTTTCTTGATGGGACACAGCTAATATTTTTGTGGCCTTGCTTATAGAATTGCCTCCATTCTGAGAAGAGACAGGAAAATCAAGCCCTCTTCTACATTTCAAGTCCCAGAGAGTCTGGGCAAGTACTTCCCCAATGAGACTGTTAATATGGTGGATTATGTTGGCTAATTTTTGAAAATAAATTTTTATTAAATAAGTGAATTTACAAATAATCATGCACATGTGTGGAATTCCCATACAACATCCCTCTACCAATACACTACATTGTTGTGGAATATTTGTTGCAAATTATGAGATAATATCATCAGATTATTACCACTAACTATGGTCCATGGTGTACCTTTGGTATATTTTTCCATACTTCCCTATTATTAATATCTTTGGCATTGATGCAAGAATATTATAGTATTGCTGTTGACTATATTCCATAGGTTATATTAATTGTATTGTTCCCACATTTCTCTATGTTCTTACTGCTTTGCAATGCTGATGTATATTTGTTCTAGTTCATAGAAGAACACTTTTGTATTTGTACTATTAACCACAATTCTCATCCACCTCTGAGTTCACTGTGTTGTTCAGTCCCTAGATTATTCTCTAGCTTTCTTTCAATTGACATTTAGATGCCTAGACTACTCTTTTCAGCCAGTTTTTTAAAATAAAAAACCAGTAGTATTAATTCTACGCAGTATAATATTTTATCATCAACTTTATCCATTACCACACTTTCACAGTCAAGTTAATTAAATTCTCTACATACATTAAGCATCTGTACCCCTTTTCAGCCCTTTTATTGTCTTCATTATAACCTATACTCTAGGTTTAAACTCCATGCATTTATTCTTCATATTTAGTTAATATTAGTGAGACCATACAATATTTGTCCTTTTGTGATTGGCTTATTTCACTTAGCATAGTAAATTCAAGGTTCAGCCATGTTGTCATATGCATCCCAATTTCATTTCTTCTTATAGCAGCATATATTCCATCATATGTATGACCACATATTGTTTATCCATTTTTTGGTTGATGGACACTTGGGTTGTTTCCATCTTTTGGCAATTGTGAATAACGCCACTATGGACATTGGTGCACAAATGTCTGCATCACAGTTTTTAGTTCTTTGAATATATTCCTAGTAGAGGAATTGTTGATTCATATGGCAGTTTTATATTTAGTTTCCTGAGGAACCACCAAATTGTCTTTCACAGAGCAAAGGAGTGTTCCTGTTTTTCCCTATTCTCTCCAGCAGTTATTTTCCTCGCTTTTTTAAATAATGGCCATTCTATGCAGAGTGAGATGATATCTCATTGTTGTTTTGATTTGTATTTCCTTAATAGCTAGTGATATTGAACATTTTTTACATGCTTTTAGACCATTTGTATTTCCTTTTGGGAGAAACATCTATTTAAGATTTTAGCCCATTTTTTAATTGTACTGCTTGTTCATTTATATGGTCTCTTCATATAGAATGGAAATCATTCTTTATCAGAGATGTGATTTCCAAATATTTTCTCCCACTGAATGGGTTGCCTATTCACCTTTTTCACAAAGTCCTTTGAATCACCAAAGTGTTTTAAGTTTCAAGAGTTCCCATTTATCCATATTTTCTTTCATTGCTCGTGCTTTCAGAGTAAAGTTTAAGAATGCGACAGAGTTCTGGGAAAATGGCATCAGTGTAGGTAGGCACTGCTCAGCTCTTTCAGAAAAGTGGCAGAGATGTGGCAAAATCATACCTGTGACCTGTTTTGGGAATCCATGCCAGATGAGGCTACAGGACATCAAGAGATAAAAAGGTTAAAGGAAACCGATGAGTTGCTCACCCCTGTGGCTGTAAATGGCTGGCAGGTAAGCCCCACCCTCATGGCAAATAGCCTCTCTGAACCCTCTGGCTCTCACCAGCCAGCTGAGTGGGAAGGAGCATTCCCTGGGAGAAAGAGGGGTCTAGCAAAGTGTTGAGATTGGTTTCCTTTCTGTGGGTTTGGCCACTTGAGCACCCTTTGTATCTCGGGGAGGATACCTGTCAACACTGAGTTGGCCCCAGGGAGAGAGGTGGGGGGAAACTGCTCAAGCAGGCTCTCACACCCAGCTGCCCTGAGAGAGAGGAACTTGGTCATGGAGGCAGCAGAGACAAGCACCTAACTAGCCTGGATGCTGAAAACTGTTAGAAATCCAATTGGCCTAAGGGAAATGGGAGCACGAAGAACTTGATAACCTTTCAAAAGCCTGTTTAGTCTATAGAGCTGCTGTGGTGCAGTTGGGAAATTCATGCCTTGCATGTAGAAGGTCTCTGATTTGAGTCTAATACCTCCTAAGAGAAGGGATCCGGGGAGAGATAAGGCATGCAGCCAACACCTTATGATAAGGAACATATAGATTGAGTTTCTACTGCTTTGTTTTATGGTTTTTTGGATTTTTCCCTTTCTTTTTCCTTTATTTTACTTACTAAAACTGGATACATCACCTGCAGAGGGCAGGCTCCAGGGTGATTAATTGATGAGCACCAACAGCCTGAGGACATCCCTAAAGGCCTAAAAGGGAAGGCTGATTTTCCTGGATTGTTTCTTTGTTGCTGTCTTGTTTATTGTCTCTTATTTTCCCTTTCTTTCTTTCTTTTTTTTCTTTTACTTATTTTTTCAACCTATTTTATGTCTTTTCTTTCTGTCATTTTTCTGTCTTCTGACTTCTATTGCTTTTCTTCCATTCCACCACTTCTTGTTTGGTTTTCATTTTTTTTCTCTATCTCCCTTTTTTTTCTTTCCTTCTATTCTCTTCTCATCTGTCCAGCCTTTTAATTCATTCTATATTTCTATTTTGTTTCTTGATTTATTTTTTCTACTCATCTGTTCATCCTTTTAATTCATTCTATTTTTCTCACTATTTTCTTTCTTGCATTCCTTTTTTTCTATTCCACCTCTTTTTATTCTCATTCCTTTGTATTTTTTATGATTTTTTGCTCATATTACTTAGTTTCCCAGCTTTTGCATGGTTCATCTTCTCTCTCTTTTTGTATTATTATTAGTATTATTCTTTTCCTTTTCTTATCTCTCTCCCTTTTTCTGGTCCTATTTTTTTTTTTTCAAGGGAACATAGACAACTGCAAGGATATAGAATAAGAGAAACCAAGTATCAAAAGTTAACCATACCACACACAAAGACACAACAAGATAAAAGTGTAGAGTAGAAAGAGAAACTAACCAACCGAATAAGTCCATCAAGAAACAGATAGCTAGACACCAAGCAAAAATTACAAGTTAAACTAAGAAACAGGAATACATAGCCCACTCTAATGAACAAACTAAAAAACAAGAGGAGATGCAGAATGTGGAACAACTAATCAAGAATGTCCAAAGAAATATTATGAATCAAATTAATGAAGTGAAGGAAGAGATAAAAGATATTAAGAAGACCCTGGGGGAAAACAGTGAAGAAATTTTAGCATACATAGAAAGATAATGGACCTGATGGAGATGAATGGCACAATGCAAGAAATAAAAAATACACTGGAAGCACCTAACAGCAGATTTGAACAAGCAGAGGAAAGAATCAGCAATACAGAAGACAGACAGATAGTAGAACAGATAGATAAAAAGATAGAAAAAATCTGGCAGGGATTTAAATGACAACACAAAATGCAGAAATATACACATTATAAGCTACCTATAGGAAGCAGAGAAGAGAAGGGGTAGAAGGAGTATTGAAGGAAACAATGGCTAAAAATTTCCTAACTCTATTGAGGAACATGGATTACATGTCCAGGAAGCACAGCACACCCCAAACAGTATAAATCTTGACAGGCCTACCCCAAGACATATAGTTGTCAAGCTATCCAATGATTAAGACAAAGAGATAATACTGAATGCAGAAAGAGAAAAGAGATCCATCACATACAAAGGAAGCTGAGTAAGATTAAGTGCTGATTTCTCATATGAAACCATGGTGGGAAGAAGGAAGTGGTATGACATAGCAAGGTATTAAAAGAAAAAAATACTTCTAGTCAAGAACTCCCTAGCCAGGAAAGCTGACATTCAAAAACGAGGGAGAGTTCCAAATATTCACAGATAAACAGAAATTAAGAGAGCTTGTCAATAAGAAACTTGCCCTACAAGAAATACTAAGGGAATTATGCAGATTGAAAGGAAAAAGCATGAAAGAGTTGGAGGAGAGTGTAAGAATAATTAAAAAGATAAAAAGCGAAATAAAAACAACATATGGCATACATAAACCTAAAGAAAATATGGCTAATGTAAGTAATTCCTTGGCAGTAATTACATTAAATGTTAATGGATTAAACACTCCAATCAAGAGACACAGATTGGCAGAATGGATAAGGAAATATGGCCAATTTATATCCTGTCTACAAGAAAGTCACCTTAGATATCAGATGGAAGGATGCTGAAAATGAATTGTTGGAAAACAAATTTACATGCAAACAATAATTAGAAAATGGCAGAAGTAGCTATATTAATATTGTACAAAATAGCCTTTAAATGTAGAATGATTGTAAGAGACAAAGAAAGACAGTATATATTAATAAAGTGGATAATCTATCAAGAAAAAAGAACAATCATAAACATTTATGCAACTAACCAAGACACCCCAAAATACATGAGACAAACATTGGAAAAAGTGGAGAAATAAATGCCTCTACAGTTGTAGTGAGGGACTTTAATACATCATATCACTGTTAGATCAAACATCTCAACAAAGGATCAATAAAGAAAGAGAGACCTTGAATAATATATTAGAGGTTCTGGAACTAATAGACATAAAAAGAACATTACACCAAAATACAGTGGCATATACATTCTTTTCAAGTGCACCTGGATCATTCTCCAGGATAGACCACATGCTATGCCACAAAATAACTCTCCAACAATTCAGAAAGATTGAACTTATACAAAGTAATTTCTCTGACCACAATGGAATGAAGCTAGAAATCAGTAAGGGGCAGAGAAGCACAATAGGCATAAAGATATGGAAGTTAAACAACATAGACTTAATTAATAGATCAAGGAGGAAATTGCAAAATATATCAGTAATTACCTTGAAACAATTGAAAATGATAACACAACATATCAAAACCAATGGGATGCAGCAAAAGCAGTGCTCAGAGAGAAATTCATAGCCATAGACACCTACATAAAAAAAGAGGAAAGAGCTAAAATGAATGACCTAACTGCACATCTGGAGGATTTGAAAAAACAAAACAAAAGAACAAACACCAAAGAAGTAGAAAGAATGAAATAACAAAGATTAGATCAGAGCTACATGAAATTGAAAATAAGGAAGCACTAGAAAAAATAAACTAAATGATGGTTCTTTGAGAAGATTAATAAAGTTGACAAACCCTTAGCTAAACTAACAAAGGAAAAAGAGAGAAGATGCAAATACATAAAAATAATAAATGAGGAAGGGGATATCACCACTGACCTCACAAAAATAAAGAGTATAATAAGATGATACTTTGAAAAATTGTATGCCTATGAGATGTATAATTTAGAGGAAATGGACACATTCCTATAAAACACAAGCAGCATACATTGATAAAAGAAGAAATAAATGAACTCAATGGACAAATCACAAGTAATGAGATAGAATTAGTCATCAAAACCTCCCAACTAAGAAGAGTCCAGGACAAGATGGCTTCCTAGGTGAATTCTACCAAACATTCCAGAAAGAAGTAACACCAATCCTACTTAAACTCTTCCAAAAAATAGAAGTGAAGGGAACATTGCCTAATTCATTCCATGATGCCAACATCACCCTAAAACCAAAGCCAACAATACCATGAGAAAGGAAAACTATAGAACAGTCTTTCTACTGAACTAGATGCTAAAATCCACAACAAAATACTTGCTAATAGTATTCAACAAAACATCATGACCAATGTGTTTCATCCTTGATATGCAAGAATGGTTCAACAAAAGAATATCAATCAATATAATACACCACTTAAAGAGATTGAAACAAAAAAAATCACAAGATTTTCTCTAAAAACGCTGAAAAAGCATTTGACAAAATACAGAACACTTCCCTGATAAAAACACTTCATAAGATAGAAATAGAAGGAAACTTCCTCAACGTGATAAACATTATATATGAAAAACTCACAAATAAACTCATATTCAATTTTGAAATCCTCTAAAATCAGGAACAGAAAAGGATGCCTATTTACACTGCTCTTATTTAACATTGTGATAGAAGCACTTGCTTAAGCACTTAGACAAGAAAAAGATATAAAAAGCATCAAGATTTGAAAGGAAGAAGTAAAAATTTCACTATTTGCACATGACAAGAGCCTTTACCTCAAAAGTCCTGAGAAATATACAACAAAGCTTCTAGAGCTTATAAATGAGTTCAGTAAAGTGTCAGGTTACAAGATCAATGTGCAAAAATCAATAGCATTTCTGTACACCAAAAATGATAAATCTGAGGAGGAAATAAAGAAAAAAGTTTCATTTACAAAAGCAACTAAAAGAATCAAATACCTAGGAATAAATTTAACTAAAGATGTAAATGGCTTGCATGCAGAAACTATACAACACTTTTTTTTTTTTGCTTACGTAAATGCTATTATTATTTTTTCCATATATATTTTAAAAGATGCTTAGATTACATAAATGTTACACAAAAATTACAGGGATTCCCATGATCTCCACCTCCCATACCTCCCATAACATCTCACATAAACAACTTTCATTAGTGTGGCACATCACCTGCAAAGCATATACACATCCTGGGGCGTTTTTTCACTAAGCATAGACCACAGTTCACATCGCAGACCACACTCTCTCCCACACAGTACTGCATGGTATGCGCTGATGTAAAATGGCCTATATCCGTTGCCACAATGTCACTCAGGACAATTCCAAAGTCCTGAAAAAGCCCCTGTATTACAACTGCCCTTCCCCTCCCTGCCCCCAAAGCATCTAGTGGCCACTGACTTCACCTCACTGTTATAAATTCTTCCATTGCTTGAGTAACAATATGTCTACAACAGAATACCATTAAGTCCACTCTAGTCCATAGCTCTTCCCCCAATCCTGAGGAGTCTGGGATGGTGATGTCCATTCTATCTCCAAGTGAGAGTGGGCTTATATCCCATGGATACAGTGGATGGGATTATCCTGCCTTCAGCTGCAGGCTCTCTCCATTCCCTGGGATGGCCGTTGTCCATCATCGTTGTCTCCTCACCAGGTGACTTGGGTGAGTCCATTGAGCTGTAGTGTAGGAGTTGCAGCTCCACCGAGATTCCAGGCATGGCTGGTACATAGGCAGGCCAGAGGCTCCAGTCTCTGGAAGTACACCTAGAAACCCCAGCTTCACATATAGGTTTGAATAGAAGGTACTGATGGACCATGTGCAGGGAGGACTTATTTGAGTCCAATTCTGTCACTCTCAGGAGCACAGATTCCAAGCTAGAGCCCACTGATAAGGCATCAATCTCTGGGGCTATCCCCCCTTATGTAGGACCTGGGTGTCACCAGAGCCCTCAGGAGGGCCCTCCTGACTCTCTTTGAAGTCTGTTAGCCACATGAATTCATTTGTCTTTACCTTTTCCCCCTTTTATTCATGGTTTTCTACCAGTCGTGTTTCCAGTTGGCACTTGGTATTAGTCCCTCGTTGCCAGGGAGGATCATCCCCGGGAGTCATGTCCCACATGGAGGGAATGGTAATGCATTCATATGCTGAGTTTGGCTTAGAGAGAGGCCACATTTGAGCAACAAGGAGTCTCTCAGGTGGCAAATCTTAGGCACCCCATAACAGAAGGACAAGTTTCAATTTCAAGAGCATAGACTCATAAGGCTAGTCATCAATAACAAGAACCCAACAGTGGGCCATCCTCTTTTGCCAGACACTGCCCCTGCACTCGGGGGACTGTTGCTGCTCCCTTGGAGAATGTGGCAGATCTCTCCAGGCTGGGAATTCAGTATTCCCTCATTTATTGAGTGATTGTCTATCCAGTGTGACCATGCTCCATCCCTCGATCATTTGAACAAATTTATATATCTTTCATGTATATTCAGATGAATGTATTCGCATGAATCCCCCTTCCCAGGCATCCCTAACAAATGATCCGTTGCAACCCCCATTGTAACCCTTCTGTGACCTAAACCTTCCTTGAAGATGAAGCCCATATAAAAGCCAAATACAATTAATAGGAAAATGAAATAATAGTGATAATCTTAAATGCAAGGGATAAAATACAAGGAAACTCAAAAAAAGAACTAAAAGTAAAATATAAATAA
>JAQZBX010087601.1:0-12857 GCA_029593785.1 Cabassous unicinctus | reverse complement strand
CTGCTATGTTTTCAGTTAGAGGGACAAGAATACTTTGAGAACATAGGCAGTGCCTAATAAAAGAAAACAGACCACCATGCCAAGGCCTTAATATTATTGAAAGTAATTATGAATCTTATTCTACAGAAATTGAAACATAGTGGTTAACATAGGTTCTGAGGGGAGGGGGAAGGAAGATTAGAATAGATGGAACATAGGGCATTTTTAGGGCATTAGAATTGTTCTGCATGATCTTGCAATAATGGATACAGGTTATTTTCAATTATGTCAAAACCTATAAAAGTGTATGGTCCAAAATAATAAACCATAATGTAGTCCATTGGCTATGTTTAGTACTAATGTTTCAATATTTGTACATCATTTATAGCAAATGTACCATCTGCATGTAAAATATTATTAATAGTGGTGAGTGCAAAGGGGAAGGTCATTAGGCATATGCAAATCCCTTGTATTTTTCATGTGAGTTTTCTGTAACCTAAAGCTTTTTTGAAGAAAAATTGAGAAAAATAAGACACTCTGGGAATATAGAAAAGAAAATGTCACTGTAAATACAACACAACAGATCTTACAGTGAAAAAAGACACAATGTCTAAAAATTTTCATAATTCACTTTTTTATTTTTTGTATTTTACTTGTAATTTTTAAAAATATTATTTAACTATCTTATTAATTCTACTTTGCTTCATTTTGGAGAGGTTTTGGATCATGGAAGGGTCATAGCAGTGGTAGGGGAGGATCACTGGTGTGGTGTACTTGTGATGGGGGTATATATGGGGAAGGATGCACCTGGGGCATGCCTCTAAGGCATATGAATATATTCAAGTTGTTCATGGGGTGTTGTCTCAATGGGTGCAGATCCACACAATGACTGAAAGAATATTGATTTCCCATCCTGGGGAGTTGTGATATATTCTATAATAGGATGGCAAGAATCTTCCAAGTACAAGGAAAGTGCCTAGTGGAGGAAGACAGATCTTTATGTCAGGCCCTTGATATTGATGGTTGTACTTATGAACCTTTTCTTATGAAATTGAAAATTAGCCTAGTATTATATACTCCCTATGAGTTAATTCCTTAAAGCTTCCTTGTTGCTCAAATGTGGCCTCTTTCTAAGCTAAACACAGCATATAAACACATTATCTTCTCCCCAGCATAGGACATGACTCCTGTGGATGAGCTTCCCTGGCACTGAAGGATTATTACCAAGTGCCAACTAGCAATGCATCTGGGAAAAAAGCTTGATCAAAAGGGGGCAATATTAAGGACAACTGAATTTTTATGGCTAAGAGATTTCAAAATGATTTGGGAGGTCATTCTAGAGGTTAAACTTATGCATTTCTAAGCAGGATCTCATTGACTGCCACAGTAAACAGTATCTCAAACAGTGGGGTTCCTGAGGGCTCTAGAGACATCCAGACACCATAAGCAGGGCAGACAAACTGAAGAATCCAGCACCCTGTAAGTGGGCCTTACTTTGAAATTTATTTTCCCCAGTGTAACAGAGTTAGACTCGTTTATATTTTCCCTACACATGACTCTTCTGCCCCTTTTATTTGAACCTATAATTAGCATTACACTTGCTAAATATATGTCCTAAAGCCTTAAATCTTTGGTTCATTCATATGCCAGTTTATCCCTGAATCTCAGCAGAGTTGTAATACCTATTCTCCAGTTTATTGGACTCACCCAGGAAAACTAACATGGAGATGATGATGGACAACACCCATCTCAAGGAAGAGAGAGCATCTACAACTGCAAGCAGTATGGCTCTATCTGTCTGGTCCATGAGATCTAAGCCCACTCTCAATTAGAAACAGAGTGGGCATGTTGTCATCAATATAATTGGCATGTATGGTGTCCTGTGGGAAGGAGAGATTATCAATGTCCCTGCAGAGAATATTATGACATTAGGCCAGTGAATTGATGTACCACTGAGGTAGGACAATGAAGGTATATTGCTGGCTCTGACAGCTAAATTCAAACTTTTTCTGCTGGTCTTTCAAATGGCAGTTGAGGAAAGGACATGACAGGGCAATAGCTGTCCCAGAGAATGAGTTGATTTGCTCATGCAATTATAACACATCTGGAACACATCTGGAAGAGTAGCTGAATTGGAGTCACTCTCATCCTCCAAGATTCAAATGGTTTCTGTACAGGCAAAATAGGAGGGTCAAATTGGGATGTGTTGGGAATCACCACCCCTCCATCATCCAGTGCAAATGTCCAAAATGTTGGAACACTTTTATAAATGGATAAGAGGTATTTTTTCAAGAACCTCTGAGAATTTTGATCGAAAAGGCCTAGATTGCTTTGAAGACAATTTGGACCTTAGTTATTTCTGATGATGACTTAGAAATTATAGCTGGAAAGAAAGTAATCCTTGCCTTAAAATGGCAGAGAACTTGGCAAAATTGACTCCTGATGTTTTATGGAAGGCAGAATATGAAAATGATGAGCTTGGACATTTAGCCGAGGAGATTTCCAAATAAATTGTGGGAAATACAGCATGGTTTCTCTTTGCAGCTTATAGAAAAATGTGAAAAGAAAAATAAATGCTGACAAGTAAACTACTGGGAGCAAAGAAACCAGAAATTGAAGGCTTGGGAAATTCCATGCTTCTCAAAAACAAGCCAAAAGAGGATAGTTAGCCATGTGAGGGCTTAACTAAACTTGGAGTTTGTAAGTAGGGATTGGAAATGTAATTATCCAGGAAGGTCTTGTTGAAATTTTTGCTATCCGATGTCTTGGATCCCTGTTTTCTACAAGCTAAACCACCAAGTTTTTTTGTGAGACCTGTAGGAATGAAACCACTGTCAGCCTGGACTAAAAAGGACAGGGAAAAGGAGAAATTGAAGTAGAAACCACTTCAGAAGGAAAATAGTGGAAACTGAGGTCTGGACTTGTGACAGCTCCTCAGGCCATGAGAGGTACCCAACCCTGTATGCAGAAATGGTGAGTTTTCCTTGGCATTTGAAGAGCGT
Organism: Cabassous unicinctus; assembly: GCA_029593785.1. Taxonomy (NCBI): domain Eukaryota; kingdom Metazoa; phylum Chordata; class Mammalia; order Cingulata; family Chlamyphoridae; genus Cabassous; species Cabassous unicinctus. Next base: position 9,876 of record JAQZBX010087601.1, on the reverse strand, counting down.
GGATCTTTCTGCCCTTTCTTCAGGGACAGTATGGCTACTGTAGGCTACAGAGAGTAGAGCACAGACCCCAGAGTTTGGAGAAAGTGTGGCCATCACCCCATTTTTCCTGGAGAGTGAGGTGTAGAGTTCGGCCAACACCCAGATTCTTGATGTGAATGGATCCAAGGAAATGGTCATTGGACAAGCCTGTAGTAGGAGTGGGCACTCATGAGGGCAAGAGCAGAAGAAAACAGTGTTCAAGAGATGACTCTCAGACTTTGAAATCTAATGGAGTAAACCCTGCCGGTTTGGGACCTATGATTCCTGTTTTCCTTCCAATTTCTCCCTAAGGTAATGCAAATATTTATCTTATGTTTGCCCCTCTTTGTATATTAAAAGCAGATATCTTGTTTTCTGTTTCACATCTGCAGCTAGAGAGGATTTTTGCCCCAGGACAAACTGCATGCCAATAAATGATTTTTATATGATTTTGTACTTAGCATTGCTACTGAAATTATTTAAGGCTTTTGAAATATTGTGATGTAATGGATGTATTTTGCATATGGAAAGAACATGTATTTTGGGGATACAAGGGGTGGAAAATGGCATTTTGAAATTCTTTTATGAATCCAAAAAAGAGAAAGATTATGATTGTGAACTAATTCATTCTGTGTGTGAGGGCCTTTCAATTGAACTGTGTCAGCAAGGTGTGACTCAGGGTAAGTCTCCACTCTCTTGCTGATATAAAAGGAGACACACAGAAAAAGAGAGTTCTGCCATACTTGATCCAGCCATATGATAGAGTGGACTGCAGGAAAACAGAGAAGCTCAGGGAAAGATGAAGACCTTGGCAGAGATCAGCAGCCATATTGATTTGCCACATGACAACAGGATCAAAAGTATCTGAATTTGGTGAGGAAGCACCTCTAATGGTGCCTTGTTTTGATTTTTTCAAGGTTTCTGAACTGTAATCTTTTAGTCCAAATAAATCTCCTTTATAAAAGTGAACTCATTCCTCGTACTTTGTATCAGTAGCCTTTTGGCAAAATAAAACAATTCCCTCTGTTTCTGTCTATGATTTTTTTAAATAGTTCTAGTTTTTTATATATATATATTTAAGTCTTTGCTCCATTTTAAGCTGATTTTTAATATGTTGTTATATAAGGGTCCTCTTTCTGTTTAGTTTTTGGAAATGGAGATGCAGTTCTCCCTATACTATTTGTTGAAAAAACTACTTTTCTGTAATAGAGTGGTCTTTGCCCCCTTGTTGAATTTTGGTCATAAATGTGAGAGTTGATTTTTCTGCCCTCAAATCAATTCCATTGGTCTATATGTCTGACCTTGTGCCAGTACCATGCTGTGATTTCTTTTATCTTTGTTTTATCATTTTTAATCAAGTTTGTAAGGGAGTCACTTTAATGCTCATGAAAAAAAAAGTAGAGGTATTTCCCTATATGACAAATAATTCACATTCCTGTTTTTATCTGTCTTTTGGAAATTTAACTGCATCCTGTTTTAATTACTATGACTTTGTAGTAAGTTTTAAGATTGAGAAGTGTGAGTCTTCCAAAACAGTCTGCAATTGCTGGAATTTTGATTGGGATTGCATTGAATCTATAAATTGTTCCTGGTAGGGTTGACATCTTAACAATATTGCTCTAATCTATGAACATGGAATGCACTTCCATTTATTTAGGCCTTTTTCAGTTACTTTTAGCAATGTCTTCTTTATTTTTCTGTGTAGAAGTTCTTTACATCCTTTCTTAGATTAAATCCTAGATATTTAATTCTCTTAGTTGCTATTGTGAATGGAATTCTTTTCTTGATTTTGAGTTATGATTGTTCATTGCTTGTGTTTAGGAACACTACTGACTTTGGGGTATTGGTCTTGTACCTGGTCACTTTGCTGAATAAATTTATTAGCTTAAGGAGCTTTGCTGTGGATTTTTAGGACTTTTAGTGTTTTGGATCAGATCATCTGCAAATAGGGAAAGTTGTATACCATCCTTTCCATTTGGATGCCTTGACATATATATTTTTCTTTCTTAATTGCTCTGTCAAGAACTTCCAGCAAAATGTTGAATAACAGTGGTGACAGTAGGTATCTTTGTGGGATTCAGAGATCAGTAAGATCATGGTCTTAAAGGGAAAGCTTTCAGTCTTTCATTATTAAGCAGGTTGTTAGCTTTGTTATTTCCATATATGCCCTTTACCATGTAGAGGATGTATCCTTCTATTCCTACTTTTTGAAGGTTTTTTTTAAATCCAGAATGGATGCTGGATTTTGTCAAATTCCTTTGTTGAATCAATTGATATGATCTTGTGTTTATTTTCCTTCATTGTGTTAATTTGGTGCATTACATTGATTTTCTTATGTTGAACAACCTTGCAGAACAAGAAAAAATCAAACTTTATCATGGTGTATAATACTTTTAATATGCTTTGGGTTTGCTTTGCTAGAAGTCTTTGAGAACAATTCATGCATAATCATAAAATATATTGGTCTGTAGGGTCCTTATTTTGTTTAATCTTTATCTGGCTTTAGTATGAAGGTTATTTTGACCTCATAAAAGTGAATGAGGGAGTGGTCACTCATTCAATTATTGAATAATTTCAGCTGAATTTGAGTTAATTCTTCTTGGAATGTTTGGTAGAATTCCCTTGTGAAGAACTGTGTGGCATTATTATACTGTTCCTTAATTCCATAAAAGAAATATAGATTATGTTTGTAAAATGATCTGTTACTCTGGCATGATTACTCTTTTATTTTATTAGATTCAACTGAGATGTCTGATTAAATTATATTATAATTATGGCGTTGGTTCAACCATGTCATTAGAATGTGACTCAGCATTGAGTCCCAGCCCCCTTGGGCTAAAAAAAAAAAGACTCCCACATGGAAGTAGACACACAGAAGCATATAGAAAGGAAGGGGGCATGCTCCAAAGACATGGCCTTGGGAAGAGAGATGAGCCTTATAGTCTACAGTTGACCTTGTGGAGAGAACAGTGTAGCTGAGCCCAGAAAGAAATGAGCCCTGGGGAGAAAAACAAGCTTAATGCCAGCCTACAGCTGAGATCAGAAGAAACTGGGACCATAGAGCCTTAAAGGAAGGAAGAAGGCTGGAACCATCACAGACATTGTTTGCCATCTTGCATAATCACATGGCAAGAGATTTTTGGGTGAGAAAGTACCTCTTATGATATCTTGAGTTGGACTCATTAGGGCCTGCTAAGTATAAGCTTCTACCCTAAATAAGTACCCTTTACAAAAGCCAAGAGAGTTTTGGTACTTTGCATCAGCACCTCTTTGGCTGACTAATATGGAATTTGGTACCAGAGAGTGCGATTGTGTTTTTGCAATTATCAAAATGCTGGAATGGTTTTATAAGTGGGTAAGGGATATTTTTGGAGGAATTGTGAGATATTTAATAGAAAATGCCTAGATTGCTTTGAAAATACTGTTGATTGGAATATGGACATTAAAGTCACTTTCTGTGAGGTCTTAGGAGTAAATGATGAAACTATTTTGGAAACTGGAGGAAAGGCAATTGTGTTTTAGAGTTGCAGAGAACTTAGCAAGACTAACTTTTGATGTTTTATGGTAAACAGAATTTGAAAATGGTAAGCCTGGGCATTTAGTTGAAGAATTTTCCAAAATAACCTCACAGAATTTGGTTTGGCTTCTCCTTGCAGCTTATGGCAAAATGCTATATGAAAGAGATCAGCTGAGACCTGAATCATTGGGCATAACAAAACCAGAAACTGATTCTGGACATTCCAAGCCACTGGAAATCAAACCCCCAGATGATAGTTCCCCATTTAAGGACTTTACTAAATTTGAAACTTGTAAGTTAGATTTGAAAATGCAGTTATCCAGGAAATACTTTTAGAAATTCTTACTGTCTGATGGTTTGGACTCCTGCCTATTGCATGCTAAACCAACAAGGTTTTGTGAGATGTTCTGAGGGGAGGGAGAGGGGGAGAATAGGTGTAATATGAGAATATTTTTAGGACATTGCACTTGTCCTGAATGACATTGCAATGACAGATACAGGTCATTACATATCTTGTCATAACTTATAAAATTGTGTGGGAAAGAGTTTAAATTATAATGCAAACTATAATTCACACTTAGTGGCAATGCTCCAATATATGTTTGCCAATTGTAACAAATGCACCACACTAATGAAGGATGTTGTTAATGTGGGAAAGTATGAAAGAGGTGGGGAGTGGGGCATATGGGAATACCTTATATTTTTAATGTATCATTTATGTAATCTAAGTATATTTTATAAAAAATTATAGGGGATTCCCAAATAACCCCCCCACACACACATTTCCCCAACAATTAATATCTTAAATTACTGTGGTACATTTGTTACAATTGATGAGACAATATAGAAGCATTGATGCTAACCAAGGGCTATAGTTAACATTATGGTTTACCTTTGCACTGTATAGTTTATAGGCTTTGACAAAAGTATAGTGCCATGTAGCTGTCATTGCAGTACCTACAGAACAATTCTAACAGCCTAAAAATGCCCTGTGTTCCACCTATTCCTCACAAACTCTGTGAACCACTATATTTATATCAATGTTACAAGTTCTTCCATTACTACATGATAATAACTACAATAACAGTACATCTTCTTTGTTCTGTGGTTACACTCTTCCAATATATTTGTTCATTACTCAATCTTGAATAATTTGTGATGGTGTTCACACTGACTGCTTCAGATTGAGAGGGTGCATAGAACTTATGAGGCAGATGGTGGGAACTGGTTTGCTAGTAGTTGTAGATAGTCCTTGTTTTGGGAGATGGGGTTTGCCCAACATCATCATTTTATTAATTGTACTGGGCAAGTCCAAAGAACTGTGAGTAACTGTTGGCTGCAGCCCTGCTGTGATTCAGGTCACAATCAGCATATTAACAGATTGAAGATTTAATTATCTGAGATACATATTTCAAGGGTATAATGATAATTTTCAGTTCAAATAAATGGGGTAAAGGAATCATGAGTAGTGAAATTTAAATGATTTTAACTCTTATTTTGGGGAAATAGATTATCACATATTCCAAAATAGGGCCCACAAGGGGATGCTGGTTTCATGAGGCTGTGTGCCTTGCTTATAGTGTCTGGATATCCCTAGAGCCCTCAGGAATACTTTTTTTCAGTGCTGAGTCCAGAGATTGAACCCCATCCTCATATGTGGGAAGCTGTTGCTCAACCACTGAGCCACATCAGTTCACCTGAGCTGTTTTTTTCATTTGTGTGCTTGTTTTTTTTTGTTTGTTTGTTTTTAGGAGACACCAGTAACCAAACCTGGAACCTCCCATGTGAGAAGCAGGTGCTCTACCACCTGAGCCACATCCAATCCCTCAGGTTTGTGGTTTCATTTACTGTGGCATGTAGTGAGATCTGCTTAATGCCTGCATAAGCATAACCTCCATATTCACCACCCAATTCACTTTCAAATCTCTTAGCCATAAAAGTTCTTTCATTTTTAATGTTTCCTACTTTTGGTAAAAGTTTTTTTTTTCTCCCAATGCATCACCAGTTGGCACTTGGTAATAATCCCTCATTGCTAGGGATGTTCATCCCCAGGAGCCATGTTCCACAATGGCAGGAAGATAGTGAGATTTTTTTTTTGCTGAATTTGGATTAGTGAGAGGTCACAATTGACCTACAAGGAAGTTTTCAGGAGGTAACTCTTAGGTATTAATTATAATTAAATTAAGTTTCACTTTTACAGTATAAGGATCATAAGTACAAGTCTTAAGATTGAGAACTTTTCATATTGGCACTGCCTATATGTTCCCAAGATTTTTGTCATTTTATTTGAGAAAGTAGCAGGACTCCTCAGGAAGTGAGTTCAATATTTTGTTGGCTACTATGTGGGTCTCTATCTACTTAGAAGACTTACCTATGACATCATGAATATATTTATATTCCATAGAGGTATGATTTAGGTGCATTTTCCCCATATATCCCCCTACTGTTGACACCCTGTAAAATGATGTACCTTTGTTATAGATCCTGAAAGAACATTCATATAATTGAATTCTCAACCACAAATTAAGTCAACACATGATTTCACTGGGTTATGCTATCACCCATTTTATCATCTAGCTTTCCTTCTAATATCATGGATGGCCCAAACCTTCCCCTTTCAACCCTGTTCAGACTCACACTTCAGATTCATTGATTACACTCATATTTATGCATCATCATTACCTCTCTCTATTGCCAAACTGCTATCATCAACCTTATTATAGGTTCTCCCCAGGTTAAACATTGGTTGACCAACTCTATGCCACTTATATCTTCTGGTAAACTATTTTCCAGTCTCTACCTCCATGCTTGTGCTCAATATCTTTAGTTCATATCAGTGAGAACTGTTTGTGGCTATTTCAACTGATATTAGCATAGCCACCCAGGTATCTTTTGTTTACTACTTCCTTGTTATAGTTCTTTTATCCTTTCACTTTCATCTTTCTAATTTTATCTATGAATTTAAGGTGTGTGTTTTTTTGCAGAAACTGCATACTTCTGTCATGCTTTTTTATACATTCTCCAAATCTCTGAATTTTTAATGGAGAGTTTAATCTATCTATAATTAAATTCATTGCCGACAATGCAGGGCTTTCTTCTGCCATTTTGCTATTTAGCCATTGTAAGTCTTATACCTATTCTTTCCCTGCTTCTGTTACTGACTACTGTTATATATATTTTATGTCTTCTTTTATACCATATTGAGTGTCTTCTCATTTCTATCTGGATATAATTTTCATCTTTTTTCCTTGTTACCATGGGATTAAAACTTAACTTCCTATGTTAGTAGGGCATATTTGGTTTGATGCTAAAAACTTCAATAGCATGTACATACACTTTTCTGATACCCCTTTGTCCACCCTCCTTTTTTGTACTTGTTATAAGTACAAAACTTGTACATTTATATCTGTGTATGCCCAAAAGATACAATTAACATTACTTTTTATTCATTTGTATTTTATCACCTTAGGAATTAAGAAATGGAGCTATATGCCAAACAATACCCTACAATAATATTGGTGACTGTATTTACACAAATGGTTACCTTAATTTCAGGTCTTTATTTCTTTACACTGATTTGCAACTCTGTCTAGTGCCATTTCTTTTCAGTCTGAGCAACTCCCTTTAGCATTGTAGGGCAGGGCTAGTGGTGATGAATTCCCTGAGCTTTTGTTTATCTGAGAATGTCTTAATCTTTCCCTCACTTTTGAAGGAAAGTCTTGCCAGGCATAAAATTCTTGGCTGGAAGTTGTTTTCTTTCAGCATGTTAAGTATTTCAACCAACTGCCTTTTTCCTCCATCTTTTCTGTTAAGAAGTCATCACTCAATTTAATTGGTACTCCTTTGAATGTAACACGTTGCTTTTGTCTTGCATCTTTTAGAATTCTCCCCTAGTGCATATTTTTAAAAGATTTATTTATTTACTTTATTTTTCTTTATTTATCCCCTTTTTTCCCAGATGATTTTCTCATCTGTCTCCTAATTGTTTGCTTGACTTCTATAGGAGACACCAAGAACAGAATCTGTAAGATCCCAAATGAGAGGTGAGTGCCCAATGGCCTGAGCCACATCTACTCCTCATTGGCTGCAGCATCTGCTGGCTTGTGGCAAATGCTTTTTCAGCAGGGACAGCATCCAGCTCATTTCTGTGGGAGGTGGCATCTAGCTTGTGGTGGGACACAGAGACTAGTTTGCTGTGTTGGAGGTGGCATCTTCTCATCTTCTTTTAGGAGGCAATGGGACCCAAACCCAGGACCTCCAATGTGGTAGGCAGGCACCCAACTGGTTTAGCCACATCTGCTTCCCGGTTCTTCACATTTGATAGTGTGATAAATATATAATAGGTTATGCTTTTCTCCATGTTTTCCCTGTTTGGTGTTCTTTGAGCTTCATGGATGTGCATACTCATGTAATGTGACAAATTTGGGAAGTTCTCTATCATTATTTATGCCATGTGGTTCAACATAAGAAAATCAATTAATGTAATAAACCACATTAATAAAATGAATTTTAAAAAATAAAATAAAATTATGACCATCTAAATTGATGAGGAAAAGTCATTTGTAAAATCCAGCACCCTTCTTATAAAAACAATCTTAAAACAAGTAATAATATGGAATTAACTAAAAATGATATGTCATGTATGAATACCTCATAACTAACTTCCTATTCAGGGACAAAAAAGGTGCTCTCTAATACAAATATTAAATATTAGTGTGTCAGTTCTAGCCAGAGTAATTAGGCAAGAAAGAGAAATAAAAGGCATCCAAATTGGTTGGGAAGAAGAAAAATTTGCCTTTTTTGCAAATGACATATTTCTATAAATAGAAAATTCTCTGTTAGAGCCTAAGAGTTACCTCCTGAAAGCCTCTTTGTTGCTTAAATATGGTCTCTCTCTAAGACAAACTCAGCATATAAATGGACTATCTTTCCCCTTGCATGGGACATGAATCTCAGGAATGAGCCTCCCTGGCAACAAAGAATTATTACCAAGTGCCAATTAGCAATGCACCTGGAAAAAGATCTTGGCCAAAAGGGGGAAATTATAAATACAAATGATTTTTTTTTAATTTTTAAAAAATTTATTGATGTATATCACTCATACATGAAGATACATAAACAATAAGTATGTAGTAATAGTTGTGAACTTACAAGGCAAACATACATAACATCATACAGCGCTCTCATACCTCACCCTATCACCAATATCTTGCATTGTTGTGAAACATTTTTAACTAATGACTAAAGAGCATCCTCAAAATGTAACTACTAACCAAAGTATTTTTCCTCAACCCACCCTATTATTATTATTATTATTTATATCATTCATACTTGAACATACATAAACAATGTTGTATAGTAAAAGTTGCAAACTTAAAAAGCAAATATTCATAACATGGTACAGGGGTTCCATACATCAACCCTCCAACACATTGCATTGTTGTGAGACATTTGTTACAAATTATGAAAGAAGAATGTCAAAATCTTACAACTAATTATAGTCCTTATCTTACATTTGGTGTATTTTTCCCCCAAGCCACCCTATTTTTATTTTTTAAATATATTTTTATGACAGAACTTGTAAACTTATAAAACAATCATGCACATGTCCAGAATTCCCAAACAGCACCCCTCTATCAACACACCACACCCTGGTGGAATATTTGAAGCAGATTATGAGGTAATATCATCTGATTATTACTAGCTCCACAGCATATATTTGACACACTTTTTCCATACACCCTCATTATCAACACAGTACATCTTTGGCAAACATGTAAGAATATTACATTATTACTGTTAACCACACTCCATAGGTCACTCCAGTTTTATTTTTCCTGTGCTTCTTCACATTCCTGTCACCCTGCAATACTGATGTACATCTGCTCTAGCTCACAAAGGACACTCTTGCATCGGTACCATCAGTCACTATTCTCATCCACCTCTGGGTTTACTGTGCGATTAAGTCCCTAGATTATTCTATAGCTTTCTGTCAATTGGCATTTACATCCCTAGAATACCCTCTTCAACCACATTCCCATTTATAAACCAGCTGTTACTCACTATAATATGTTACCATCAACTCTGTACATTTCCACACTTTTGTAGTAAAGCTAATTAAAACTTCTACATATATTAAATATCAGTAGTCCATCTCAGTCCTCCTCTTATCTCCTTTAAGATTCCACTACCTACCACCAGGTCTTGAAGATATTTAACTACATTTTCTTCTAGAAGTTTTATGGTTCTTACTTTTTAATTTTGGTATTTGATTCATTTTGAGTTAATTTTTGTATAGGGTATGAGATAGGGGTCCTTTCTCCCTCTTTTGCTACATATAT
>JAQZBX010087600.1:0-12849 GCA_029593785.1 Cabassous unicinctus | reverse complement strand
TTGTGAGTTTCATTCAATGTTCAATGAATATAATGAGTGTAGCAATAGCTCTTAAATTCCCATTGCTATATAGTCTTCTGTTGTTTGACTATACCAAAATTTGCAAATAATTTTCACTGTTGCTACATATTTAGAATGTTTTCTCATTTGGCTATTACAAAAAGCACACTTTCACACATCTCTTTATGAATATATTTGTTCATTTGTTCCAGTTAGATACTGGGTGGAACTTCTGATTTACATTGTAAACATATGTTCAACTTCATTTGACACTGCCAAATAGCATTTCAAATTGATAATCTGAATTTACATTCCTACCAGCTTTATAGGGCAGGTTCAGTACTTTCACCTCCTCACTTATACTTAATATTATCAGTTTATTAATTTTTTTGTCATTCTGGTATGTGTGTGTAGGGAGAGACACCTTATTGGAATTGTAGTTTGCATTTCCCTAATGACCACTAAAGTCAAGTATATTCTCATATGTTTCTTTGACTTTTTTAATACTGTTTTCAGAAGCACTTGTATGTATTTTTCTAAGCTATCTTGTTTTATATTTATTCATAAAAATATTATGTAAAATATTCTGGATATGAAAGGTTTATTAGACATGTTTACTGCAATTATATTCCCCCAATCTGTACCTCACTTTTTCAGTCAGTTATGTTGTCGTTTGATAAAGAACTCTTTTTTTAGTAAAAATAATTGTTTATTTTTAAAGAAGCATTATATTGCATAAATGTTACATTGAAAATATAGGGGATGTCCATATACCCCACCCCTCCTTCTCCCACAATTTCCCCCATTAACAACATCTTTCATTAGTGTGATACATTTGTTACATTTAATGAACAAATATTGAAGCATTTCTACTGCCCATGTTCTATAGTTTACATTATGGTTTACACTCTGCACAGCACAATTTTTTAGATTTAGACAAAATGTATAATGGCCTGTATCCGGTATTGAAATATCATGCAGAACAATTCCAGTGTCTCATAAATGCCCAGTGTTACACCTATTCTTCCCTCTCACTCCCCTTAGAACCTCTGGTGATCACTGGCTTTATATCAATGTTACAAGTTCTTCCATTACTAGAACAATAATAAGCCTACTTTAGTCTATGGCTGCATTCCCCCCTTAAGTTTGTTCAGTCCTCGGTCTTGAGGATTTTAGGATGGTGATGCCCATTCTGCTTCTGAATGAGAGGAGACTAAGGTCACTTGGGGCAGATGGATGGAACTGTCTTGCTTGCAGTTGTAGATACTCTGTTTTTGGTAAAGGGTATTGTCCATCATCATCCTTTTGTTAGTTGCCCTGGGTGAGTCTGATGAACTAGAGAGTAGATGTTGGCTGCAACTCTGCTGACATTCAGAGCTCAACCAGCATATGAACAGCTGGAATATTTAAGTCTCTGAGACATATATTTAGTGAATATAGTGTTAATTATAGGTTTAAATAAAAGGGGCAGCCGAACCATGTGTAGGAAAAGTATAAATGAGTCTAACTCTGATACATCAGGAAGATAGGTTATCATATATTCCAAGGTAAAACCAACCGATGGAGTACTGATTTCCTGGCCTTGTCTGCCCTGCCTATAGTATCTAGATGTCTCTAGAGCCCTCAGGAGCACCCATGCTTGAGACACCGTTTACTGTAACAGTCAGTGGGGTCCTCCTGAGATATGCATAAGCATAACCTCTGGAATGATCTCTTGAGTCACTTTGAATTCTCTTTGTCCTAAAAATTCATTTGTACTTAATATGTCCCCCTTTTGGTCTAGGTCTTTTTCCACATGCATCACTTTTTGGAGTTTGGTAATAATCCCTCAGTGCCAGGGAGGCTAATCCCCAGGGAATAAAGAACTCTTTTTAATATAAGGACAGTGCAGTGTATCCCTGCCTTGTCTTGTTGGTAACATATTCTCTTAGGCTTTCTTCCAGAAGATTTATGGATTTATCTTTGACATTAGATAATTTAATTCAGTCAGAATTGATAGTTGTGTATGGTGTTACTAGGAGGTGACAGTTGATTCATTCCCCATGGATATATTAATTACTCAAAATATTTGTTAAAGAAATCCTTTGCATTTCAGTGTAGACCTTTGTCAGAAATCACGTGATTATTTAAGTATGTGCCTGGCCCCGGTGCCTGAAGAATGTCATTTGTTTGTTTGTATTACTGTGGGTTTATCGGTTTCAAATTCTCTTGGTTCTTAGTTCTTGTTCATCAGGAAATATCTCTTTTTGGCTTTCACTTTTGAAAGCCATTATTAGACACATGCACACACACACACACACACACACACACACACACATACACTCCACACACCAGATATGAAATTTGTGGTGGAAAGTTGTTTCCTTCAGCACTTTAAAGTTCATATTGTCTTAGTGACTTCCTTGTTTCTGTTAAGAAGTCAGCAGTCATTATTAATTTTGCTCTAGGTTATGCCTCTCTTTCTCTGGATACTTTTGAAAAATTTGTCTTGTCTTTGAATTTGAACAAAATTAACATAATTCAGTGTAGTTTTCTTTGTGTTTGTCCTAATTGGAGTTTTAAGAACTTCTTTAATCTGTGTGGGTCAATATCATTGGATAGTTTCAAAGTTTCATTTGATTTTCACTTCAAATATTGCTTTATTCCCATTAATTTTCTCCTTTCGTGGAAATCTGAATATACTTTTGGCATTTTTATTGTGTCCCTCATTTCTCTAATGTTAGCTTCAGTATTTTCCATTCATTTTCTTCCCTCCATGCTTCTGCTTGTACATTTTACAGTGACCTGTCTTTCAGTTCACTAATCCTATTATCAGCTTTTAAACCTATCTAAACAGTACCTAATTTGTCAGTTTTTAAAATTCCATTTACTTATTTATATAAATTCCAAGCTAGTGAAACTCCCTATCTTTAAAAGTATTCTCTTTCTCCTGCTTTCTAGAATATATTAATCAAAAATATTTTAATGTATTTGTCAGATAACTTTAACATCTGAATTACTTTGATCTTCTATTGTCTGATATTTGTCATATTTTATTATATTGAGCTGTCCCTATCCATGATTAAAATATTTTGATTGAATGATGGTTTTATCTTTTTAAAAAAATGAAGAAAATAAAAAAGGTGCTAAACAGAGCTTTCCTTTTATGAGCACCTTTTTCCAGGCTTATTTTTTCTGATTTTTTTATTGTTCTATTTTGCATTGATTGAATAATATTTCCAGGTACTATAATAAGCTGGAGTTAGATTGTTTGGATCTTAATTTTCAGCTCCACCACTTACTCTGTGTACTCTGGGACAAATTATTTAGTGGCTCTTATCTTAGTTGTTCCACATGTAAAATTGTGGCAGTAAGAGTTGTTCTGATCATTAAATGATGTAACACCTATATACAAATATAAATATTGTTTGGTACATTGTCAAAGCTATCTAAAGGTTTTCTTTTAAGCTTTTCCCTGAGATTTTTAAAATATGAATCTTATGTTTAGCCTGTCATTAATAATGTTTGATAGTTTAACACCCAAACTAATCTTAAGTAACTCTAAAGTCATTCAATATTAATACTGTCCTCCAAAACAGTGAAGGGATTTTTTCTTTAACTTTAACATCATCTCCTCATTCTTTATTGTTTGCTGCTGTCCAGTAAATAAGTCTGTCTTTTGAATCCCACAGATTATATTTTATTACTGCTTTAAATAGTCAGAATTTACATATGTTTAGTCATGTTTGCTTTCATTCTTGGAAATATTTTTGTATGCATTCAATTCTAGGTTAAAAGTTTCTCCCCATTTTCTATTAATATTTGTTTATTTTAATCTTCATGGTCCCAAGGTTTAAATTTTCATCTTTATTTTTTGAATTATTAAATGCACTTACTTGATAATCTGTGTCAATTAATTCTAATATATGAAATTGAGGATACCTAATATTCCTTCTCCTTATGACAGCTGGTTCTTTCCTATGGTCTTATGTTTCCACCTGACTTTGTGTGTTTTCTTCCTTATTTTCCTGAAAATTTATATAAACCAGGACTTTTTGGAAAAATTTTGAGGACTGGATCGTTGAGACTTCATTCTTATATCTTGTATTTTTGTTCTCTTGTGCCAGCCCTGGCCCTCAATTTTCTTCCAACATAGATGCATTTTAAATTTATTTTTGGCTTGCAATATTATAATCCACAAAAAAGAGTGTAAATCTTAACCCCAACTGGATATAAGCATGAGCCTATTGCCATGAATTCAAAGACAACATTTTTTAACTTCTCTATTAGCCAAAGAGACAAACCTAGATATAGTAGTTTGATTTTATTCCAATTCTGTTCTTCCAAAGTGGTTGTAGCTCTCAGCATTCTAACTCTATAGGAGTATCTCGGTTTTAATTCCTGGCTTTGTGGATTCCTCATCACTGGTTTCCACCTCCCATACAGATGATTATCCCTGTGGTTCCAGGATACTGGCCTCAACACCCACTCACCACCCCTGATTCTATTCTCAATTCATTTTGACCTCTGTGAATTTTGCTCATTTTCCTGAAAGCTAATAAATATGTTTAAAAAGTGTTAAAATATGTATTACATCTCATATGTTTATATCTTGTGTGACCAAATATTTTTAGTATACCTCATCTGCCAATTTTTTTCGAAATGAAATGTTTAGGTTCCTTTCAGTGAAAATAAATGATGACAGACATTTCACGCAAGCTATAATTTAATTGTCAGTAGTATAAACATAATTACAAATATAATCATTTAATTTAAACATAATTATAAAAGTAAATCATATTTAAAAGATAAACAAGTAAAATTCAAATTACCAGCATTAATATACCATAAAAATTAATTTATCTGTTCCTTCACCTAATCTATAAAGTTGAACTCTTGTATATGAATCTTGCAAATGAATAATGTCTCTGGCAATAAGAAGTGTGAAAAAGCAGATGTGAGTACTGCTTTCACGAAGTTTACAAGCTGGGATGTGACAGACATTAATTAACTAATCAGACTTATGAACATAATATTGTACTGTATTGAGATCCATAAGCTAGTTAGACATGGGATTATGAGATCATATAATAGGGGGATTTAATGTCATCAACATTTTTCTCTGAGATCTATAAGATAAAGCAGGATAAGAAAAATATTCTGGGCAGGGAATAGCATGTGCAAGATTTAGAAAAAGAATAAAGGTGTTGCAGGTTAAGGAACTGAAAGAGACCAGGGAGCCTGGAGCACAGAGAACAGTGGCAACACGCTGTGAAAGTAGGTTGGAGAGATACCCAGAGATCAAGCCACACAGGGCCTCACTGGATGCATTGAGAACTTTTATTTTTATACATGAAATGGATAGTTACTTCTTTTGCTGCAACTAAACTTCTCATTTAAAAATGAATCTTTTGAAGAGATGTTCTGTCCCAGCTGAGTGGACTTGGTAACCTTGTCAAAAATCAGTTGTCCATAGAGTTGAGGGTCTCGGTTTGATTCCATTGATTATTATGTCTACCTTTATGGCAATATCATGCTGTTTCAGAACAGTCTCTTCAACAAATGGTGCTAAGAGAACTTGATATACATATCCAAAAGAATGAAAGAGGACCCCTATCTCATACCGTATACAAAAATTAACTCAAAATGGATCAGAGACTTAAGTATAAAAGCCAGGACCACAAAACTTCTAGAAGAAACTTTGGGAAAGCATCTTCAAGATATGGTGGTAAGCTCCACAAAACCCCTGACTCCCACCAGCCACCAAGTGGGAGGGAGCATTCTCTGGTCAGAAGAGGGTTCTGGTGAAATGTGGAGAGGTTTGGTTACCTGCACCCCCTTTGAACTTCAAGAAGCATTCCTGTTGGTACCACGGGGGCCCCAGGAAGAGGGGAGAGGGAAATCTGCTCAGGTAACCACACCCAGCTGCCCTGGGAGAGAACTTGGGCAGGGAGAGGGTGGAGACAAGCAATTGACTAGTCTTACCACTGAAAACTATCAAAATTCCAACCCTCCTAAGGGAGGCTGCCGCTAGAGAGCCTCAATAAGCTCTCAAGGGCCAATATAGGATCTCCTGGGAGGAGGAGGGGTCTTGAAGAGGGTTGAGAGTGGTTTCTTTGCAATGAGTTTGGTCCCCTTTGAATCTCTGAAGGGACCTCAACCTGACCAGGAGAGGGGAGGGTTATCCACTCACACAAGCTGTCATGCTCAGCTGCCTTGTGAGAGAAAGCAATTAGAATAGAAAGGGGGCAAGGACAAATAGGCACCTAATCATCAGGTCTCTGGCCAACTGCAAAGATTCTAACCTGCACAAGAGAAAGTAGGTGTGTAATACTCTGGAAGGCTAACCAACCCAAGGAGAACATTTAGCTCTGTGGAGGAGTTCCCTCTCTGAATATAGGAGATCCCTGGTTTGATTCCAGCTCTTCTTAGAGAAGTTATCCACCAGGTTATCAGACATCCAGCTGATACTTTAGGGCAGAGAATGTATAGACATTGTTTTTGTATTACCTTTACTTGAATCTCTTATTTTTCTTAAAAAAAAGATCTTTTTTTAAATTTTAACTTAGTTTAATTGCTAAAACCCAGTTCAAAATGTGTAGCGGGCAGGTTGCAGGGTAATTGATTGATGAATGCCAGCAGCCTGAGAATCTCCTTAGGGGCCACAGGGGGAAGGCTGTTTTCCATGGTTTTTGTTTGTTTGCTTGTTTGTTTTTCTTTTTTAATCTTCTTTCTGCCCCCCTCCCCTTTTTAATCAGGTGCTGCTGTCTTGTTTCTCCTTTGTTGTGTGTGTTTCTCTTTCATTTGTTTCCCTTTTATTTTTTTTTTGTTTACCAAATTTTGTCTACCTATGCTATTAATTTTCCTTCCTTCATCTTTCTATCTTCTGTTTTCTGTTGTTCTTCTTACATTCCACCTCATTTTGTTTGGTCTTCAATTTTCCTTGTCTTTATTTCTCTCTCCTTTTTTCTCTGTTTTCTTTCTTTTGTTTTCTTTTTTCTATTTCTCTTTTCTTTTCTCTTTCATTTTCTTCTCATCATTCTGGCCTTTTAATTCATCCTATCTATTTTTCTTTATTCAGTTTCTCATCTCATTGTTTGTACTCCACTTTTTTATTATTATTCCTCTGCACATCTTACTCGAGTAAATTATTCATTATCCTAGGTCTTATACAGTCTTCTTCTACCTTTTACTATTACCATTACTATTATACTTTCTCTTTTCTTACCTCTTTCCTTTTCTCTGGCCTTAATTTTTTCCCCCAAGGGAACATAGATAACAGCAAGGAAATAGAATAAGAGGAATGAAGTGTCAAAACGAAACCTTAACACACACACACAGAAACAACAACAAAAAGATATGGTGGTAGGAGATGGTTTCTTAACAATATAACCAAAATATGAGCAAAAAAAGAAAAAATAGATAAATGGGGCCTCCTCAAAGTTGAATACTTTTGTGCCTCAAAGGATTTTGTGAAGATGAAAAGGCAGCCTACTCAATGGGAGAAAATATTTGGAAACCACATATCTGTTAAGGGTTTACTATCCATAATATGTAAAGGGAACATGCAATTCAATGATAAAAAGACAAATAATCCAATTAAAAAGTTGGAAAAGACTTGAACAGACATTTTTCCATACAGGAAATACAAATAGCAAAAAAGAACATGAAAAGATGTTCAACATCACCAGCTATTAGGGAACTGAAAATCAAAACCACAATGTGATATCATTTCACACCTACTAGCATGGCCACTATTGAAAAAAAAAACAAAAAACAGAAAACGACAAGTTTTAGAGAGGATGTGGAGAAATAGGAACAATTATTCACTGCTAGTAGAATTGTAGAATACTATAGCCACTGTGGAAAACTGTTCCATAGTTCCTCAGGGAGCTAAATATACATCTACCATACAATTTGGCAATCCCACTACTAGGTAAATATTCAAAAGAACTGAATGCAAGGATGCAAACAGACATTTGCTCACCAATATTCACAGCAGCATTATTCACAATTTTCAAAAGATGGAAACAGCCCAAGCATCCACCAACCAATGAATGGATAAACAAAATGTGGTATATACACACAATGGAATATTATTCAGCTATAAGAAGAAATGAAGTTTTGATGCATGTGACAAAATGGATGTACCTTGAGGACATTATGTTGAGGGAAATAAACCAGACACAAATGGACAAATATTGTATGGTCTCACTTAGATGAAATAAATGTAATGAGAAAACTCATGGAGTTAATAGCTAGGATATAGGTTACCAGAAGACAGAAGGAGGGTAAGAATGGGGAGCTAAGACTTAATTTGTACAGAATTTAATAAGGTTGATTGCAAAAGTTTGTAAATGTTATGGTAATGATAACACATTATACTGATTGTAACTAACTGCACTAATATGTCTATATAATTGTGGCTGGAAGGGAAAGTTTAGGGTCATGTATGTCACTAGAAGGAAAACTAGAGTATGAAACATGAGGCTGTATAGCATAGTGAACCATGTTGTGGATGATGAGTATGTTCAATAGTACAAATATAAGAATGTTCTTCCATGAAGCTAAACAAATGTACATTAATATTACAAGATGCTAGTAGGATGCAAATTTGGGCAAAATTAAAGCAAACTATGGACTGTAGTGAATAGTAATATATTAATATTTTTCCATCAATTGTAGAATAATTATGCTAAGTGAAAGAAACCAGATACAAATTTCTGCATATTGCTTAACTGTATTTATATAAAATCTAAATATAAATAAATTTATATAGAGAGAATGAGATTAACATTACGTATGGCAGGGGAAGGATAGAAGGATTGAGAAGTAACTGCTAAGGGGTTAGGGGTTTTCCTCTTTGGAGTAATGGAAATGTGGTGATGAATGAACAACTGTGTGATTATATTATACCAAAAGTCATTGAATGTACACTTTAGATAGGTTGCATGGTATGTGAATATATCACAAGAAAATATATCCTTTTAAAATGTATCTGGCACTGACTGTAATATTTCAGTTTCTATTAAGTGACATATGACTATACAACAGTTTCATGAAATGACTCCATTTTTCTAAAAAGACCAAACTTTAATCATGCCTAGTGTATCCATTGAATGACACTATCATGATCTATTATTCCAGAAAGAATACCATATTTTATTTTTGAGTTTCAATTATGTAGCCCTCCTAAATTAATGTTTTCTTTGAGGAGGACTGTTTGTACTTAATATAGTAGGTTTTCTGTTTTAAGTCACCATGATAATTAGAGCTCAAACTGGTGAGGAAATGCCTAAAAGTAATTGTTATCATGCAATTTCCCAAGATTTATTCACCAAAATGTGAGTAAGAATGCCCTTTCCTCAAATGTCCATTATCTCCAACTCCTCAGAAATATGTTTTACAATTAGCTTTACTGTGATTGAGGTTACATTGTGAGGGACGATGCTACAGACCAAATGAATCCGATTTGGGGCATTTCTGGGAGAAATCAGGGGATCCATTGAAAGTAAACGAGTAAAGAACTTCCAAAAGAATTGGGTGCTTATTCATTTATTCAGACGGAAAGAATTCAAGAGAATCTTTTGGAAGAAGGAAACAAATCACACTTCAGTGGGAGCCATGTGAAGTGTGGGAATACATTCAAAGGGAATGCTTCACATTCCCTGTGAAGACCAATGTCTTTCCTTTGAAGACTCTTAGAAAAGTCCTCAGAGTGATAAGGAGAAAGAAAATCTGTCCCACGGTATCTCTCCAGTGGCTCCAATGAAAAAGAGGCCAAATGATGAACTGTATTATGACCCCCAGTTGTAGATGTTGGCACATGATAAAGGAAAGTAATGAACAGACCAAATTGAGATAGAGGAGAAAGATATATAGTACTTCCCTCAAGAAACATAAACAACAAATTTGACAGTTTCCAATATTCTGCCATGAAAATATGCACAAATACAAATCTTTCAAAGTATTTATATGGTAACTGTGAAGCACATAAAGCCATCCCAAGAGATTTTACTTTCTTCTTCCCCTTTTTTAAGAAGAAATAAAATTTCCAAAACATAGGCTTTGGTACTTGTATAATCAACCATACTTCTTTCTGTGCACTCATTTAACATTTATAACCTCATTTTATTCCTACCAAATGAGATATTGGATTGTAAGTATGTATATTCATGTTTATGTAGTTGCCAACACAGACAGAATACACAACCCTGCCAAAAAAGAAACAGGAAAATCAATGAACCTGCAAAAATAATAACTGAGAGGAAGTTTAGCTTAAGTTGATGAGGTTGATTTCTTTTCTTCATGGAATTTATTTAAAATAAAGTCAAGTTGAAATAATTACCTCTGTCAATTAAAAGTTCCCTGAAGACAGCCCAGGGACTTTTAATATTGGAGTTAGGTAATGACTTTGGTAGACATCAATAACTATGTGTTGAGCTGAATTTTATTGACATGTGAACACAAACACATAAGAAATTAGTTCTAGGGGTTGAAGTGTGAAGCAAGAGCTAATGTGTCCTTGGTATGGTCTTGCCCAGGTTGAAGCAGACTGACATTAAGTTTATTAAATAGGGGAAGTGAGTAGGAAGAATCCACTCTATTCTAATAGCTCCTTCACCCAAGGCCATTGTAATGAGTAATGAACACCTGCAATTCCCAAATCAATGGCGACTCTCATGTACATACTTTTTAAGGTCATCCATCACATCATTTCTAATGTGCTCTTTAAAGCTTGGGTGAATTAATTCAACAATGAAATCTACTTATTTGACATCTACTTGTTAGTTGTGAGACTGATGGGTTTATAAACAAATGAATCAAGGTTTCAATTAAATATACTTTGTAGCTGAAGTTGTGTTAAAACAACTAACTATAATTCTTGACTCTTGACTGGACATTTTGGAAAATTTACTGTAAAAGACTTCACTGTGCTGTTCAAATAAGGAATCATCTTCCTTCAAGAAATGCAAACAACAACAAACATGACAGTTTCCAAAATTCTACCTTGAAAACATGCACAAATTTGAACCTTTCAAATTATGTATATGGTAATTGTTCATGAATATGGGTTAAAATATATGCACATAACAATTCTACTTTGGATTCCTCATATTTTCAAGTATTATATTCTTTAACCTTTTATTTATTTGGAAGTTCAAAAGGATGGACATAAACATACAAGTTAGGGACTATTTTAATTTTGCTAATGATTCTTCCAAAGAGTGTGCATTTTCCTTGTAATGCTCAAAAGCAGAGAGATTTTTTTGGCTAACAAAAGTAGTTTTCTATTTTGTTTGTAAAAATGTAAACTTGGAACACATTTATAGTCCTGATCAGATTCTAGCAGTCTAAAATGGTGTATGGTAAATATAGTTTTATTTAGTTTGCGCAGCTGCAAAATGGCAAGACAGTAAGATGTTCCATGGTGTCAGCCTTTGAGAAAACCAATGTGGTGTAAAATTAGCCTATATGAAACCACATATGTAAATAAAAGCAACCACATAAATGTGGAACAATTTGGACCCAATATTGTAACTAAGTGGAAAGCAGATGAACAAATGGACATGATTGTCACAGACTGCAGCAGGGAAAAAATATTGAGTTAAAAAGAATATGACCATGTTAAACAAATTCGCTAAGGGAATACTCTTCTCAAATAAAAAATTCAGCAGAATTTGTGTGATTTTCAGACTGGTAAAAAGATAAAATGAGGGTGTGACCCAGAGGCTTAGGTCCAAGAGTTTCACAATACAGAAAACAGAGATTGCTAGAAACAAGACAAAGAAGGCAAGCTGCAACTCTGGAATACTGGTCAACCTCAGGAAGCTAAATTCCTTCTCTCTGGTCTGATTTATTTTTAACATTTCCAGATGAATTCTTCTTCGGTTTAAGGAAATAAAAACAGACTAATTATATATGAAGAAATAATACACATTTAAAATTTCATTCAAGGGCTTTATATAAATGTCTTCTCATTCCTGTCATTTTACAAGGACAACATTATAATCTCCAATTTTTAAAATCTATTTTTTATGAAGCACTTACTATGAACCAAGATAAGCAATAGAGAAACAATTGCTTTCAAACAGTGTTTCTGTAATATCATGGAAACGCAAGCATTATTAAAAAACCTAAACATATAAGCATATATTCTCTGAAGAGTGAGAAGTTTATCAAAAGATAAAGGCAGACATCTAACAGAGAAAATTTTGTCTCAGACATATAAATAACTGTCTAGCTAATGATAAACAGCAGTGAATATATAGCAAATGAATGCTGTACTTCAGCCATGGTGCTAAGTTCTTTATATGTTTTAATCCATTTATTCTACAGAGCAAACCTATGAGAAAATACTATATCTTCATTTTATAGAGGAAGACTCTGAAGCAGATAGAAGTTGAGTAATTTTCAAAGTAAGTCTGATTTTAGAGTTCATAACTTTTGAAGTTACTTCAGCTGATAAATTAGAGTCAGGATCTGACCACAAAGCTCACTTTATTCAATACGTTGGATTTGTTTACACATTGTAAAGTAGGATGACATCTCATAGTGAATTATATCATTCATAATGAATGCAGCTGTCAAATACCTTATCAACAACATTTTGGGAAGATAGAAAATGATTGTATTTATTGCATGACTTTTCAGTTCAGTAAAGTATGGTAGATCAAGTATAATATATTAACATAAAAACAAACTTTGAAGCAGGAAAAATTTAAGTGGCTTTCTGACTTATATGATTTTAGATTTAGATTAATAATTAAACTGCAAGTCTCCATTTCCTTACCTTTAACTTGAGATTATAAGACTGAACTCAGTGCTGTTGGGGAAATTAAATGAAACAACATATATTAAAACAATGCT
>JAQZBX010087599.1:0-12850 GCA_029593785.1 Cabassous unicinctus | reverse complement strand
GAACAGGGTGGGGTCATAAGACAAGTCTCAAAAAATCTAAAAAGGATGAAATTATACAAAATACTTTCTCTAATCATAACAGAATGAAGCTGGACATCAATAAATGATGGAAAATAGAAAATTCATAAATATATGGAGAGTAAACCATACACTTTTAAGCAATCAGTGGGTCAAAGAAGAATTTTCAAGAGAATTCAGCAAATATCCTCAGAAGAATGAAAATGAGAACACAACATATCAAAAGAGCAAAAGCAGTGCTCAGAGGGAAATTTATACCCTTCAATGCCTACATTAAAAAAGAGGAAAGAGTTAAAATTGAAGATTTAACTGCATACCTGTTGGAACTCAGAAGGGAAGAGCAAATTAATCTCAAACCAAGTAGAAGCAAAGAAATAGAAAATATCAGAGAAGAAATAAATGAAATCAAGAACAAAACCTAGAATCAACAAAACCAAAAGTTGGTTCTTTAACAAGGTCAACAAATCAATGAATCAATGAATTCTAAGCTAGACTGACAAAAAAAAGAGAAAGAGAGGATGCAAACAAATAAAATCAGAATTGAGAGGGGAGAAATTATCACTGACCTTGCAAACATAAGAGAGATCATAAGCGTATACAATGAACAACTCTATGCCAAAAAAACTAGACAATATAGAGGAGATGGACAAATTCCTAGGAACACATGAAATGACAACATTGATCCTAGAAGAAATAGAAGACCTCAACAAACCAATAAAAGTGAAGACATTGAAACAGTCAAACCTTCCAAAGATGAATAGCCTAGGACCAGATGGCTATCCAGCTGAATTTACCAATTGTTCAAAGATGATCTAATATCAATCTGGCTCAAGATCTCCCAAAAAAATTGAACAGGAAAAATTTCTACCAAATTCGTTCAATGAAGCCAACATTACCCTTATATCAATACCAGATAAAGATACTACAAAAAAGGCATACACAGACCAATATTTGCAATGAATATAGATGTAAAAATCTACAACAAAATTTTGTGAATAGAATTCAAAAGCACATTAAAAGAATTATATACCATGATCAAGTGACTTTTTTTTCAACGTATGCAAGGGTCGTTCAACACAAGAAAATTAATTAGTGTAAAAAATCACATGATACTCTCAATTGATGCAGAAAGCTTGTCGACAAAACAGTACAGATCTTGATAAAAACACTCTAAAATATAGGGATAGAAGGAAGCTTTCTCAATATGGTAAATTGTATATATGAAAAACATACAGCTAGCATTTTACTCAGCAGTGAAAGATGGAAAGATTTCCTGATGAGATCAGGAACAAGACAAGGAATGCCCACTGTCACCATTATAATTCAACACATGCTAAGATTCTAGCTAGAGCAATTATGCTAGATAATGAAATAGAAGTCACCCCAAGAGGAAAGAAATAAATAAAACTTTCACTATTTGCTGATGATATGACCCTATTTATAGAATCTTCTGAAAAATCCACAACAAAGCTACTAGAATTTGGCAAAGTTGTGGGATACAAGATTAATACACAAAAATGAACAGCATTTCTAAACACTACTGATGTGCAATCTGAGGAACAAATCAGAAAAAAATTCACTTATAATAGTAACTAAAACAATCAAATACATAGGAATAAACTTAACCAAGGACACGAGGGACCTGTATTCAGAGAACCACAAAATATTGCTGAGAGAAACTGAAAGAAGACTTAAATGGAAAGTCATTCCATAATCATGGAGTGGAAGACTATATATCATTAAGTTGTCAGTTCTGCCCAAACTGAGTTACAGATTCAATGTAATCCCAATAAAAAATCCTGACAGGCTTTTTTTGCAGAAATGGAAAACTCAATTATCGAATTTATTTGGAAGGGTAAGGGGCCCTGAATAGCCAAAAGATCTTAAAAATGAGCAACAAACTTACAGGACTCTCACTTCTGGACTTTAAAGCATATTCCATAGAAACAGTGGTAAAAAAAAAAAAGTATGGTACTGGAATAAAAACAGACACATTGACCAATGGTACTGAATGGAGAACCCAGAGATAGAACATCACTTCTACAGTCAAGTGGCTTCTGACAAGGCAGTCAGTCCCTCCCAGCTGGACCAGAAGGGTCTATTCAACAAATGGTGCTGGGAGAACTGGATATCCATATCCAAAAGAAAGAAAGAATACTCCTTTCTCACACCTCATACAAAAATTAACTCAAAAGGGAATAAGGACATAACTATAAAAGTGACAAACATAAAATTTCTAGAAGAAAATGTCAGAAAATATATTTAAGATCTTGTGATAGGTGGTAGTTTCTGAAATCTTACATCCAAAGCTCAAGTAATAAAAGAAAAAATAGACAAAAATTACCTCCTCAAATTAAACACTTTTGCACCTTAAAGGATTTTGTCAAAAAGGGTAAAAAGGCAGCCAACTCAATGGGAGAAAATATTTGGCAATCACATATCTGATAAGTGTTTAATATCCATGATTTCTAAGAGATCATACAACTCAACAATAAAAAGACAAACTATCCATTTTAAAAAATGGGCAAAAGATTTGAAAAGACAATTGACAAAAGAAGAAACACAAATGGTAAAGAAACACATGAAAGGATATTTGACATCACTAGGTATTATGCACATCAAATCTACAATGAGGTATCATTTCAGACCTATTAGACTGGACACTATTAAGAAGTCAGAAAACTGTAAATGTTGGAGGTGGCATGGTGAGATAGGAATGCTTATTCACTGTTGGTGGGAATGTAGGTTGGTAGAGCCACTGTGGAGAACTGTGTGGCACTTCCTAAGGAAGCTGAATGTAAACTTGCCATGTGACCCGACAGTTCTACTTTCAGATATATAAAAAGAACTGAAAGCAGCGACATGAATAGACATCTGCACACTGTTCAAAGCAATATTTTCTCCCATTGAGTTGGCTGCCTTTTTACCCTTTTGAAAAAGTCCTTTAAGGTGCAAAAGTTGAAAACAACCTAGGTATGCATCAAATGATGAATAGATAAACAAATTGTGGTGTAAACACACAGTGGAATATTATACAGTTGCAAAAAGAAATGAAGATGTGAAGCATATGACAACATGTATTAACATGGAGGACATTAGGTTGAGTGAAATAAGTCAGACACAAAGGACAAATACTGTGTTATTTTGCTATTATGAATTAAATATAATGTGTAAATCCAACACCTATCCCCCCAAAACAGAGTGTATCTATATAACTGCAAGCAAGGCAGTTCCATCTATCTGACCCATATGATCTAAGCACCCTCCCAATTGTAAACAGAATGGACATCAAACATCCCCAAATCCTAAAGATATAGGAATGACAAACATAGGGGTGAAAAGGCAACTATGGGCTAAAGTAGACATTGTTATAGTAATTGAAGAACTTGTAACATTGATGTAAAGGCAGTGGTCACCAGAGGTTATAAAAGGAGAAAGAAAGAAAAATGGGTATAACATGGGCATTTGGGGGGCATTGGAATTGCTCTGCATGACATTGCAATGATGGATACAGTGAATTTTACATTTTGTGAAAACCTATAAAATTTTATGGTGCAAAGTATAAAGCACAATGTAAACTTTACATCATGGTTAGTATCAATGTTTCAATATGTGCTCAACTGTAACAAATGTACCACACTAATGAAATATATTGTTAATGGAGGAAGGTGTGTTTGGGGATGGTGTGGGGTATATGGGAATCTCCTATGTTTTTGATGTAACATTTATGTAATGTAAATTTTCTTTAAAAATAATTTAAAAAGGGAAAAACACATTAAAGGCATGTGAGAACAGATTCAAAATAATGGAAGATGCAGAAGACAGTTGCAATTGAAGAGAGAGGACAGAGAAAAGAATGGAAAATTTTAATTAGGGCCTCAGGGAGTTGAATTATAACATGAAATACAACATATGTTTCATGGGAGTTTCAGAAGGAGAAGAGAAGATAAAAAAGTCAAAGAGAATATTTTTGTAAATAATGGCCGAAAAATTCCCAACTCTTGTAAAAGAAAGAATTTACATGTTCAGAAAACACAGCAAACTCCAATCAAAATAAATTCAAATAGACATACTCGAGGACACATACTACTCAGGATGTCAAATAATAAATATAAAGAATAAATTCTGGGAGGAGCAAAGGAAAAGAGATGTCCAGTAAGACATATGTGGATTTCTCATCAGGAACCATGGAGGCAAAAAGACTGAGGTATGATATAATTAGGATACTGAAGAAGAAAAAGCATCAGCTGAGAATTCTTTATCCAGCAAATTTGTCCTTCAAATATGAAGGTAAATATAAAATATTCACAAATAAACAGGAACTAAGAGAGTTCATACAAAAGAAACAGCAATTGCTGGAAACATTAATAGGAAACTTAGAGCACAAATGAAAAAGACAAGATAGTGAGGCTTGGAGGAGAGTGTAGAAGACAAGAGTACCAGAAAGGATAACCAAAAGAGTAAAAAGACATATGAAAATAAGATATCACAAATGAAGGACAAAGAATAAAAGTGTAGAAGTAAATAATGCATTTACAGTAATGTCATTGAATGTAAAGGGATTAATCTCCTCAATCAAAATACACAGGTTTTCAGAATGGATAAATAAAAATATGAGCCATCCATATATTGCTGACAAGAGACTCACCTTATAACCAGGGATACAAACCAGCTGAAAGTGAAAGGTTGGAAAAACAGACTCCACACAAATACTAACCAAAAGAGAGCAGGGGTAGCTCTCCTAATATCGATCAAAAAGACTTTAAATGCAAAAGGTTATGAGATTCAGGAGACCATTATATATTATTAAAAGGGACAATCCACCAGGAAGAAATAGTGCTAATAAATATCTATGCACCTAACAAGGATCTACCAAAATACAAGATGCAAACTCTGGCAAAATTGAAGGCAAAAATAGACATCACTATAATAATATTCAGAGACTTCAAAACTCCACTCACACCATTAGGTAGAAAAACTAGACATCAGATCAAACAGGAAACAGATATTTTAACAATATGATAAATAAGCAAGACATAACTTTCATATGCTGATCATTGCATCCTAAATCAGTGGCTTATACATTCTTCAGGTGTTCATGGATGTTTCTCCAAGACAGACTATATGTTGGATCAAAAGGTAGGTCTCAATAAATATAAAAAATATTGACATTATACAAAGCATCTTCTCAGATCATAATGAAATGAAACTGGAAATCAATAATAGATGGGAAATGGGAAAATTCACAAATGTGTGGAGGGTAAACAACACACTCCTAAGCAATCAGTGGGTCAGAGAAGTAGTTATAAGAGATATTAGTGAATATATTAAGATAAATGAAAATGAGAACACAACTTAACAAAACATGGGTATAGTGAAAACAGTGCTGAAAGGGAAATTTCTAGTTCTAAATGCCTATATTATAAAAGAAGAGCTAAAATCAAAGACTTAACTGAATAACTGTAGGAAATTGAAAAATCAACACAAACCAAACCCAAAGCAAATAGAAGGAAGGAAATAAAAATTAAAGCAGAAATAAATAAAATTGACAACAAAAATCCCTATAGAGATTCTTAGTAGGACTTCTGGAAAGATGGCATTGTAGTAAGTAGGCAGGACTCAACTCTCTCACAAAAACAATGGAGGAAAGGCAAAAAGATATCCAAGGGAGCTGCTTTGGTGATCTGTAAGACCAGAATAGGGCTGCACATCATCCAAGAGGGAAAGAGACAGAGAGAAAAGATGCCACAGGAAAACCATAAGTTATTTGCCCCTGTGGCTGGGGATGTCACATATATGCCACCATCAGGGTGAATAATGTAGGTAAAATTGCTGGCTCATTGCAGCCAACCAAGTGTGGAAAGAAAGCCCTCCTCCCTGGGAGGAATGAGGGCTTAAGGTGGAGAGTGGCTTCTCTTTAGTGATATTGGCCAGGTAAGCTCCTTTTGAATGTCAAAAAAATGCCAGCCCCCACTGAAGTGGCCCCAGATTGTCATATCCAAATGCCCTGGGAGAGAGAGAGGAACTAAGAAAGACTGAAGAGAGGAGAGATAGACTGCAAAATGTTAGGACCCCAACTAGCCTGAGGGAAGAGGCCTGGGAGAGTGAGATTAGATTTCAAAAGCTCACCTAACCTGCGGGAGTGGGTGTATCTCAGTGAATGAACAACTGCTTCACATGTATGAGGACTCTGGTTCAATTACTGGTATCTCCTTAGAGAAGGGATTGAGGGAGTGTTCCAGCAGGTTGTCAGGCACTCAGCTGCCACATTGTGACAGAAACTTATACAATGAGATATTGTTTTAAGATTTCTGTATATACATATATGTATATATATTATGTCTTTGTTCTTTATTTTATTTTCTAAAACTAGTTACCTTACCTGTAGAGGGCAGGCTGCAGGTTGATTGAATTATGAGTGCTGGCAGCTCATAATTTAGAAAATTGAAATTTTTAAATGACTAATTCCAGGGGGCTATTACTAAATAGAAATCTATATTTATCGATTTGATAAGAACAAGTAACTTCATAACAGTGAGACCTGTCAGAGTCCACCTGTAGCAGTTTGATATTGTTTATGAATTCTCTAGGGCCAGTGGTTCTGCAGCAGGCTGGCTGTGTGAAGAACATACCAAGTGGAGCAATAATTAACAGAGTAATGTAAGTAGAACTTAAACAAACACAATTGGCATTATGGCCTGCTCCCATGGAAAGATATGTATAGTATTGCAAATCTAGAACTTAGATCTATTAACTGCATCTCAAAGTAGAACTTGTTCATTGATGAATGCATTGATTAGTATTAAGTACTGTTAAGTAATCTCTTCTAGCTCCCTAGGCATAACCCACCACCATGGGACCTGGGTTTGGCAGTTTATACCAAAACCAGCAGGTCTACTATAGTCTCTCTCAAGAGTTAACCAACAGCATAGAAACCATGACTTTAGAAGCCCTTAGACAACAGGTAGAATCCCTTGATGAGATGGTGCTGTGAAATTGCAGGGCCCTATACATGCTAACAGCTGCAGAGAGAGGAACCTGCCTGTTCCTTAAAGAGAAATGCTCTTTCTATGTAAATTGCTCTGAAACAGTCCACAACAGCATTTGAAACCTAGATGATCAAGCCCATCAACTTTGGTAGTATGTAGCCTCTTGATGCACTTGCACTTTCTCATCCCCATGTCCAGTATGTCATGGCTGGCCTGCTTTTGGGGGACCATTCACCACATTTTTTTCATTCTTTTAGTAGGACCATGTATCTCCAAAATTCTAATTCAGCTTGTTTCTTCCAGAATCAATGACTTCCAGAACAAGCTACTAGTCACATGGGGATTTAATCCAGGTCCAACCAGAGTGCCAGACCATCCTTCCTTCTACTGCAATAAAATAGCCAGAGTTTCATACTCTGTCAGGCGAGACTATTGCCCCTATCCAGCAGGAAGTAGTTATAGAAGAATGACCATGACCCTTTAGCTCCCCTTTAAGAAATTTAAAATTGTCTGTATCCATTATTGCAAGATCAGGTATAACAATTAGAATTCTCTAAAACTACCCTATGTTCCATCTATTTTATTCTTCTGTTCCACTCCCCTTCCCCTCGGGACCTATTGTAACCATTAATTTTCATTTTTGAAGAATAAGACTCATAGTTACTTGCAATAATTTTGAGGGTTTGGCATATTGGTCTGTTTTCTTTTATTAGGCAATGCCTATGGACACGAGAGTCACTTGCCCCTCTATTTGAGAACATAAACTCCCCAGGATGGGATTTTAATATTTTCTTCTTTATTTTGTGTGTCTCCACCCACTGACATAACACACTATGACAAGATGAAAACTTACATATTCCACAGAAGTCTGCCCCAGGTGCACCCTCTCCTGTATGCCCACCCACACCCACACCCTACACCAATAATCCTCCCTTGTCATATTTGCCAAAAGAACACTCTCAGTAATATAGTTTTAACCACAGACCTGCAAATTCCCAGAGACCACCTACTCTTTCCCACAACAATCCCCATTTCCGGATAGTCCAACCTAATCCCCGCAGCCTACCTCCCTCACAGAGCACCACCACTGAACTAAATAGCATCACTGCACCACTGTCATGCCCATCCACTGCACTACACCATTGAATCTTATCATAGATTTTGTCCATATGGGCATTGGCTCACAACCTTCCACTCCTTTTCTTGTAAACTTTTCTTCCAAACTCTAGCTTTGTGGGTCTCCTCAATTTACTTAATTCATATCAGTGAGGTCATGTAAGATTTTTCCTTCAGTGCCTGGGTCACTTCACTCAACATAAAGTCTTCAAGATTCATCCATGTTATCCCATGTGTTAATACTACATTCCTTTTTATAGATGAGTAATATTCCATAGTATGTATATAGCATAATTTTCTTATTCATTCATCTGTTAATGGACATTTGGTTTGCTTCAAGCTTTTGACAATGTTGAATAGTGTCACTATGAACATTGGTGTACATATGTCTGTTAGTGTCCCTGCTTTAAATTCTTCTGGATATGTATGCAGCAGTTGGATTGATGGATCATATGGCAGTTCTATAGTTACCTTCCTGAGGATCCACCAAACTCCCCTCCACAGTGGCAGCACCATTCTACATTCCCACGAGCAGTGGATAAGTGGTCCCTTTCCTCTACATCATCTTCAAAACTTGTAGTCCTCTTTTTTTTTAATAGCCACCAATCTAAAGGTCTAAGATGATATCTCATTGTAGTTTTAATTTGCATTTCCGTAACAGCTAGTGATGTTGAACATCTTTTCATGTGCTTTTTAGCCATTTGTATTTCTTCTTTGGAGAAATGTCTATTCAAATCACTTCCCCATTTTTAAAAATGGTTTGTTTGTCTTTTTATTTTTGAGGTATATGGCTTCTTTATATATGCTGGATATTAGGCCTTTATTGGATAGATGGTTACCAAATATTTTCTTCCACTGTGTAGGCTGCTTTTTTACACTTTCTTGGCAAAATCCTTTGGAGTGCAAGTTTTTAATTTCTCTATTTATTCTTTTGTTTCTCATTGTTTGGATGTAAATTTTATGAAACCATTTTCTAGCACAAGATCTTGTAGATGATTCCCTACAAATTCTTCCAGGAGATTTTTGGTCTTAGCTCTTATCTTTAGATCTTCGTTCCATCTTGAGTTAATTTTTATACAGGGCATGAGATGGTGATCCTCTCCCATTCTTTTGGATATGGAAATCCAGTTCTCCAAGCACCATTCTTTGAAAAGATCATTCTCTCCCTGTTGAGTGTGTTTGGTGATCTTGTCAGATATCACCTGATGATATATACAAAGATCTATATCAGAACCCTCAGTTCTGTTTCCTTGGTCAGTATGTCTATCTGTTTGCTGATATCATGCAGATTTTTAAAACAAATCAATTTTATTGATATGTATTAATAAAGCATACAATTCATCCAAAGTGTACAATCAGTAATATTTGGTATAATCACATAGTTGTGTGTTCTACACTTCAATCATGATTACAACATTTTAATTATTTCTACAATAATAATAATGAACAAAACAGACAAAAGAATTCCTCACCTCTCAATGTCTCAATGTTTCCCTTGCTGTGTATAGGTTCTGTTTCTGGCTATTCTTGCAAAATTATTTATTTCTTTATTGAGCAATTTTATTGAGATATATTCACATACCATATGATCTATCAAAAGTATATAATCAATGGCTTTTACTATTATCAGAGTGTTGTACATTCATCTAAAAATTTTAAAACAATTTCATTACTCCAAAAAGAAAGATTTCCCAGAAAGACTTAGCATTCCTTCCTCAGACCTATGTAACCACTAATTTAATTTCATCTTTATAAATTGATTTATATTTACATTTTACATAAATGGACTAAAACAATATGTAGGACTCTGTGATTGATCACCTTTGCTCAGTATAATGTGGTTTTTGGTCTGATATTAACATTTTGTTGTATTAACTTACATTTATTTAGCTTCAAAGAAAAATGCTTTTTTGGTGTGTGTACAATTCTACATGTATTTATATTTCACATAATATATTTATATTTTACACAATATATTCATTTTTTAATAGGGGAATCATATAGTACAGTTGAGTGGGTTTGGTGGCCTTGTCAAATATCTTTTGACCATATATGTGAGGATATGTATCAGAACACTCAATTCTGTTGCATTTGTTACTATGTCTATCCTTGTGCTACTACCATGCCATTCTGTCCACTGTAACTTTGCTGTATGATTTAAAGCCATTTAGTGTGATTTTTTTCAATATGTCTTTGGCTATTTGCAGCCCCTTGCACTTCCACATAAATTTCATAGTAAGCTTTTCTAAATCAGTAAAACATGCTGTGGTAATTTTTATTGCATTAAATTTGCAAATCAGTTGGGTAGGATAGACTTCTTAATGATGTATAATCTTCCTATCATGAAATATCTTTCCATTTATTTATGTCTTTGATTTCCATTAACAATGTCATGTAGTTTTCTGTGTACAAGTCCTTTACATCTTTTGTTAAATTTATTCCTAGTTATTTGATTTTTTTAGATGCTATTGTAAATGGATTTTTTTCTTAATTTCCTACACAGATTGCTCATTATTTGTGTACAGAAATGTTACAATTTTTTCAAGTTATTTATCTTAAAGAAACTTTAGATTACATAAATATTACATTACCATATGCTCCATTCCCTCCTCCTTCCATACACACATTAGTGTGATATATTTGTTAGCAATGTTATACAGAACAATTCCATATTACCCCTGTTTTCCCTCAGAACCTCCAATAACCACTGCATCCACATTGGTAGAATAATAAGTCTAAGTCTTTAGTCCATTCCCCAATTTGATTTTCTCCACAGTTTGCTCATTATTGCTGAATAGAAATGCTACTGGCTTTTCACATTGATCTTATATGTTGCTACTTTACTGAACTCATTTATATGCTCTAGGAGCTTGTAGATTTTTCCAGCCTTTCTATGTATAGTATCATGTCATCTGCAAATAGTAAATTTTTTACTTCTTCCTTTCCAATTTGAATGCCTTTTATATCTCTTTCTTGCCTAAGTGCTCAAGCAAGTACATATTTATTTTATTTTATTTTTTAAAGATACTTAGATTATACAAATATCACATAAAAATATAGGGGATTCCCATATGCCTTGCTCCCCACACCTCTCACATTTCCCACACTAACAACATTCTTCATTATTGAGGTACATTCATTGCAATTGATGAACACATTTTGGAGCGCTGCCACTAAGCATGGATTAAAGGTGACATTGAAGTTTACATTCCCTTCCACCCAATTCTGTAGGTTATGGCAAGATTTATAATGGCCTGTATCTGTTATTGCAAAATCATTCAGGACAATTCCCAAGTCCCAAAACCGCCCCTGTATTACACCTGTTTTTCCCTCTCTCTGCTCTCAGAATCTCCATTGGACACTACCTCCACATCAATGACATAATTTCCTCCATTGCTAAAATCACAGTGAGTCTATAGCAGAATGCCAGTAAGTCTACTTAGTCCATAGTTCATTTCCCAATCCTGAGGATTCTGGGATTCTGATATTTACCCCACCTCTAATTGATTGGGGCTCTGATCCCATAGGGGTGATCAATGGAACTCTCTTGCTTGCAGTTCTAGACTCTCTTGGGTCTCTGGGTCGGTAGTTGTCCATCATCACCTCCATGTTAGTTGTCCTGGATGAGATCAATGAACTGGAGAGTAGGTGTTGCAACTTGGTTGAGATTCAGGGCCCAGCTGGGACATGGGCACCCCAAAGATAGAAGTCTCTTGGATGTACAACTACCAACTCTAGTATTAAGTATAGATTCAAAGAGAAAAACAGAAGTCCCATGTGTAGGGAAAACACAACTGAGTGTATTCTGTCACTCTAGGGAGCATAAATTCCAAAGTAAGGCCAACTGGCAAGGCACAAAACTCCTAAGCTACCTGACCTGACTATCATGTCTGAATGACTCCAGAGCCCTCAGAAGACCCACTATATGGGGTAGTATCTACTTTGGCAGTCAAAGAGATCCTGCTGAGATGTGCATAAGCATAACCTCTGGAATGACTTCCTGACTCAATTTGAAGCCTCTTCGTCATAAAAAACTCAAATGTCTTTACACTTTCCCCTTTTTGTTTTAGGTATTTTTCCATTTGCATTGCTAGTTGGTGCTTGATAGTAATCCCTCAGTGTCAGGGAGGCTCATCCCCAAGAGTCATGCCCCACGCTGGAGTATAGGTAATATATTTATATGCTGAGTTCAGCTAAGAGAGAGGCCACATTTGAGCAACAAAGATCTCACAGGAAGCAACCCTTAGCCACCCTATAATATGAGGTTAAGTTTCAATTTCAAGAGTAAAAGTTCATATGCACATTCATCAATATCAAGGGCCCATCCATGGACCTTCCTCCTTCACTAGTCATTGCCCCATACATGGGGGATTCTTGCTGATCCATTAGAGAATATGGTAGAGTTCTCCAGCATGGGAATTTGATATTCCTTTGTTTATTGTGTGAATCTCCACCCACCAGAACAATGCTGCATGAAACTTTGAACACATTTTATGTACCTTATATGTATGTCCAGGTGTGCTTCCTCCCATGTATCCCCCATTACTGACATCCTGTGCTAATAATCCTCCCAAACCTGGTTGTAAACCTTCTGTGATCAAAATTTCATAAAAAATGAAGCCAATAAAAGAGCCAAATACAATTAATAAGAAAATGAAATAATGATAATTTAAAAAATACAAAATAAAACACAAAAATATAAAAAAGACAAAAAATAAAAATTGGGG
>JAQZBX010087598.1:0-12873 GCA_029593785.1 Cabassous unicinctus | reverse complement strand
CCAAGGGGACCGTGACCCCTGGGCAGTTCGGGCCGCCCGCCTACTGGCCCCCCGACAGCTGGCACGGGCAGGTGTGGGGGTCCCACTGCGGAGGCCCCGGGGGCAGAAGGCTGGGGGCTGGCGCTGGGCCGCCTGGGCAGGGGCTCCGGGCAGGGGAGAGAAGCGGAGCGCACGGCGGCTGCGGGGTGGGGTGGGCCCTCAGGGCGCATCCTTGCAGACAGGGGGGCAGCCGCGCCCCTGCCGAGGTCCCGACCCCGGGAGCCAGGGCGGAGCGCAGGGGGGACGTGAACGGCCAGGCACAGGCCGGGAGGCGCGGGCAGAGGGGCACCTACACGCTCGCGGGCGGCGCGAGTCGTTCCCACTCACCCCAAAGGACCCTGGCGTGGGAAGCCCTGGGCCTCCCTTCCTGCGCCTCCGCCTGAGCGCCGCGTGCCGGGTCGGGCCCACCAGCAGCCGCGGGCCGCTGCAGTCCAGGGGGAGACACTGACCAGATCAGGAAACCGAAAAGGCCAGGCCGGGCGGGTGCTCGGAAGCTCCGTCAACAGAGCAGGGAGAAGGCCCTTAGGTCAGGGGCATGGGCAGCAAATGGCCCTGCAGCCGCGAGGGTGCGCAGAGGCCTGCGCCAGAAGAGGGCACCCCCGGCGGCCAAAGGCCTAGACCTTCACACCGGGGCGCTCGAACGCGGAGCCTTCCGTCTACACCGCCTACAGCGCCGCGCCTCCGCGGGCGCCGTGGAAACGGGCCTGGGGACCCCGCAGCGCCCACCCCGCACACGCCAGGGAAGCAGCGAGGCTCTCCCAGAGGTTGGTGAGCATCTTCCCCACCCCGACGCGTCTGAGCAGGGACCCCGGGATTCTAACGCAGCAAAAGGGCCACCAAGCTCCTGCAAGAAACATTCGCTTTCTTAGTCGGGGACCCTGTCTCCCCTTTCACTGCCGTAAGAGTGAATAATGTGCTTCTGCCTGAAATGCTACGTGATTCTTATTCCTATCAGACCCTCGCTGTGCTGAAACCCGCACAGGGCCCTGCCCACAGGGCATGGTCACCTCTCGGTGTGAAATACACCACTGTGCTCAGATACTGTACCCAGAATTGCCCAAGGGCCATGTGGCCCCTTGCAGGGCTGTGGGACCCCCCAGAGGCGGCCATAACAGGAGGACCCTGCTCTGTGTGCTGCCCTAGCTGGACAACAGCAAGGAGGAGGTCCTGGCTGTCTCTCCTGCTAAGCCTTCCGGTGCCCAGCCACAGGGCCGAGCAGCCAAGCGCTCAGCATCTACGCAGGACTGGGAAGAAGGAAGTGGGGAAGCGAAGTAGGTTTTCCATTCTACTAAGAAATGATTCCTCTAACTTTAATGTGCTCTCCTAGATGGAATTAGTGCAGATTCTCATGTGTGGCAAAGAGGAGGGTTTCAATGTTCAGGTCATCAAGGGATCATGCAATAATGGAAATTTATTGAGCACCTACTAAGTGCAAAGTACTATGGTAGCCAACAAGAGAGGAAAAGAGAAAATACAGAGCATATTAAAATAACAAGAACAAAACAGCTAAGTAGCACACTCTAGAAAAAGAACAAAGGCAAAATACAGTGGTAATACTGGTGAATTCAACCAACACTCATTAGTTCTGAATGAATCAAATTGGCCCAAATGGCTAAAGCCTCATCTCTTAAAATGGGACCACACAGGGATATATAAGAGGTATGGAATTTAGACAGGCAGAGCCTTCCAAGGGAATCGGGAAGGAGGTAAAACAAAAACCTCGAAAGCTGATAAGGCATGGGCACAAGACTAGCCTTGCAAATGTCCATGATTTCATTGCCTTCAGAAAGAGCCGTGGCCTTGGACTCCCTGCTACACCCAGTACTGGCCAGGAGCCTCCTTGGCAAGCCCTGGTGCAGACAGGATTGTGGAGAACTGCACTGAGCTGGAAACGTGCAAATCCGCAATCACAAACACCTGCCCCCTAGCTACCTTCACAATCCACTGTCCTCTACTAGGTCAGAACAAAGCTGGTCTGTAATCCACTGGACACCCCGCCCCCCCAGACGAGCCAGCGATGAATAAGCTCATGCAAGAGAAGGAACAACAGAAGGCAAGATAAGAAGTACTTTAGTCCAGGCACTGCCTGTTAGCAGGTGACGCCAAACCATCCCCGGGAGACTCTAGTCTCTTCTTAAGTATACACCGATCAGAGGCTTCCCCGCCTCCCTCGTGCTGGCAAGGCATGATTCTGATGGCTCGGATTCTACCTGTTCAATGCAACCTACAGCTGTTAAATCTACCGGCGTAAGCTGCTGAGCCCATGCAGGTGCAAAGCTGAGCTACTGAGGATTCCTGCGTCCAGGGAGTTCAGTGGCCCGTAGAGGAGACAAGCACACGCAAGAGTAACTGCACGTCCAGGCAGTGATCTGGTCTTGGTGGGTGGGAAGGAAGAGAGCGCCGAAGTGATGCGGGAAATCACCCGGCCCTCGCCGGCTCGTGCGTGGAGCAGTGTCTGAGGGGCCCCTCGTCAACATACTTCTACGTAATCAGCGTTGGCTTGGTTTCCTCCAAGCCAAACCGAACCTCCTCCTCTACTTTTTCCTTTTAATACCTACTTGCTCCTGTTTCATTCCACGTTTTTGCTTGTTCTCTGGACTCTCCCACAGATTCTCCTCGTAACCCTACAGGCTCTTAGCAACTTGGGAAAATACCCCATGCCCATTAATGTGTTTGAGTCTCACAAACCCTGTGACATGCATCAGGAAAGGAACGGTACTTCCATTTAAACAGGAAGAAAGAGCAGCGCGGTGAAATGACCGGCGGAAGCTCTTGCGCAGTCCCCAGGTGGCAGGGCTGGGTCTAGCCCAGGTGCCCTCCTCCAGGCCAGTGCCTCCTGGCCTAGCCTTCCTTGGAGCTACCAGATGCCCCCCAATTACTCTTCCTTCCCCACACACCCTCTTCTCTATCTCAACACCTTGTCTGTTTCCTGCAGATCACGCATTGTGATCTGTGGCTATTTTATTTATCTGGATATTTGTTGCTATCTCCTTCCATGGGAATAGCAGCTCCACGAGCACAGAGGCCCCACGTTTGCTCACCACTGAGCACTTGATGCCTGCAACGGAGCCTGGGAAACTGTAAGTGCTCAATAAGTACCTGCTGAAGAGTATCCCCTCAAGCTACAAGGACACGACGGCTGAGTGGAGCCGTAGAGGCTGAGACGGAGGCCAATGTCCAGCCCAGGATGAAGGGTCAGGAGAGACCCATAGAGGCTGAGATGGCGGCCGATGTCCAGCCCAGGCTGAAGGGTCAGGAGTGACCCATAGAGGCTGAGACGGCTGCCCACTGTCCAGCCCAGGCCGAAGGGTCAGGAGTGACCCACAGAGGCTGTGACGGTAGCTGATGTCCAGCCCAGGCCGAAGGATCAGGAGTGACCCACAGAGGCTGGGATGGCGGCCGATGTCCAGCCCAGGCCGAAGGGTCAGGAGTGACCCACAGAGGCTGGGATGGCGGCCGATGTCCAGCCCAGGCTGAAGAGTCAGGAGTGACCCACAGAGGTTGAGATGGCGGCCCGATGTCCAGCCCAGGCTGAAGGGTCAGGAGTGACCCAGAGAGGCTGAGACAGCAGCCCGATGTCCAGCCCAGGCTGAAGGGCCAGGAGTGACTTGTACAACCTGCTTCTTTGGAAAGTGAGAGGGAAAGGGGGGACGCTTGCTGTTCCCTCTACCCACCGGACCCCGGTGGATCACAGTCTGCTGTTACTTTACTCTTCCTTCCTCCTCTTCAACGAGCCTCCCGGCTCCTTAAGCACTTGACTTCCACCCCGCATCTACTTGTTTCTGGATAATTATATCATCAACTCTTTGCAATGAGTAATAAAAAATAAATTGCATTTGTGTAGAGTCCTGGAGCAAGATGCCCGGTGAGCAATTTTCAGCCACTTACATCTCATTGCTCTCCCTCCCTCTGTGCTCGTTCTCCTCTTTCTGACCTTCTGTTTTAGACTCTCAGCCAAGGTGGGCCCGAGAACTGGTGCTTTTGAAAAGGTCCTGGGTGGTCCTGGTCCTGAGGTCTGGAAAGCGCTGGCCTGAGGACCAGGCTCCTCACAGACCAAAGGGAAACCTAAGAACGAAGTTAAAGTACAAAGATCCCCATGTTTACCCTTGTTCTTTCTTCCAAATTGCTCAAGGGATAGCGTCTTGCTTTTCTCAATAATTCTCCTGGTTTGGGATCTGCTGGATGGAGAAACGGTACAGAGAGCAGTCCCCAAGACAGGTGGAGAGCCCCATCACTTGACTAAGCACTCATCTGACCAGAGCCAGCAGGAACGGAAGGAGAATCTGGATGCGAATCCAGGGTCTGGACTGTGGAAGGTTCCTGCCGCCCTCTATGGCAAGCCTCCAGCTTCCTGAGAACCCAAATCCTCTCTTTAGCACTGGGACAGCCTGGCTTCCCAGGGGGACCACCGGTCACTGGAGAATCACCTCCAGGTGTCACTGGGAAAAGGGAACCCTAGCCGTCTCAGATCTTGGCCTGAAATGAGATTTCCAGGGACATCAGGAATATTCACTAGAGTATTCCATTGATATATGGTAGATGTTTAACACTTGCTCAATTATGAATTGAACTGTGTGCTCTGGAGGAGGCCATTAACACATGTGGCTACGAGTCCTGATTAATACAGACAGACTAGCATTTATCCAGCATGCATTATTAGCTGGTGGCACAGAGCATCGAGCCGACAAGGACTGCAGCACTGTGTGCATAAACCCTAGACAAACATGTCCCTGAGAAGCATCGTACTCTTTTTCGCTTGACACATTTTCCACCTGACATGGTCATCACAAAGAACTCACACAGCATTAACGTCTTGTTGTGATTCATCAGTCGTGCCTTGGTGGACTTCACATTACCACAGTGAGCCACTTTTTGGCAATATTAAGAACAGAAAGGAGAAATTAGTAAAAAGAAGCGATGAGAAACCAAAGCAGCCTTAATTTTGTGCCATTCTATATTCCTGTACACAATGATTTTAACTGACCTGACAACTGACCTGGGAAGTGAGTGAACTTCTGCCCTGGGGCTACAGCACAGATCAACCAGGCAACTTTCCAGACATTTATAGACAGCCATGCTTTGACCTCCTGACAGGCTGCTCACTGGCTGGAATTTCAAAGACGTGACTCCCTATTGATGATGAAGAAAACCTGTTTTGCTATAGTCTGCATCTTTCTAGGGTACTGCTCAAAATACTTCCATCCCTCCCCAAGGGGCAGGAAGTTCTTAAGTCTGCTTGGGTGCCCTAGCCGTGGGTTCTGTGGACACAGCCATCAAGGGAAGGAAAGAAAACCAGACAAAGGAGAGACATGCGTTAAGAAGTGGATATAGCCTGAAAAATCCACAAAAAAGCTGCTAGAATTAACAGACAAGTTTAGCAAAGTTGTGGGTTACAAGGTTAAACACAAAAATCAATAGTGTTTCCATACACTACTGATGTGCAATCTGAGGAGGAAATCAGAAAAAAAAATCCATTTATATTGACTAAAACAATAAAATATTTAGGAATAAACTTAACTAAGGACATAAAGGACCCGTATTCAGAAAACTACAAAACATTGTTAAAAGAAACCAAAGAAGACTTAAATAAATGAAAGGACATTCCATGTTCATGGATTGGAAGACTAAATATCGTTAAGAAGTCAATTCTACCCAAACTGATTTACAGATTCAACACAATCCCAACAAAAATTCCAACAGCATTTTTTGCAGGAATTGAAAATCCGATAATCAAATTTATTTGGAAGGATATGGGGCCCCAAATAGCAAAAAATGTCTTAAAAAGAAGAATGAAGTTGGAGGACTCGCACTTCCTGACTTTAAAGCATACTACTTAGCTTCAGTGCTAAAAACAGCATGGTTCTGGCATAAGGACAGACAGATTGACCAATGGAACTGAATCGAGAACTCAGAAATTGACCCTCACATCTACAGTCAAGCGATTTTTGACAAGGCTGTTAAGCCCACCCAGCTGGGCCAGAACAGTCTATACAACTCATGGTGCTGGGAGAACTGGATAGCCATATCCAAAAGAAAGAAAGAAGACTCCTATCTTACACCGTATACAAAAATTAACTCAAAATGGGTCAAGGACCTAACTAGAAAAACAACAACCATACAACTCCTAGAAGAAAATGTAGGAAAACCTCTTCAAGATCTTGTGGTTGGCAGTAGTTTCTTAAACCTTATGCCCAAAGCACAAGCAACAAAAGAAAAAAATATAAATGGGACCTCCTCAAAATTCAACACTTTTGCATCTCAAAGGACTTTGTCAAAAGGATGAAAAGGCAGCCTACTCAATGGGAGAACATATTTGCAATCACATATCTGATAAAGGTTTAATATCCATGATATATAAGGAGATCATATAACTCAACAATAAAGACAAATTACCCAATTAAAAAACAGCAAAAGACTTGAAAAGACAACTGTCCAAAGACGAAATACAAATGGCAAAGAAACACATGAAAAAATGTTCAACATCACTAGTGATTAGAGAAACGCAAACAAAACTATAATGAGATATCATTTCACACCTATTACACTGGCCACTATTAAAAAGTCAGAAAACTGTAAATGTTGGAAAGGATGTGGAGAGACAGGAACACTTCTTCACTGTTGGTGGGAATGCGGAATGGAACAGCCACTATGGAGGACTGTTTGGCAGTTCCTAAAGAAGTTGAATATAGACTTGCCACGTGACCCGGCAATACCACTACTGGGTATATACCCAGAAGAACTGAGAGCAGTGACACGAACAGACATCTGCACACCAATGTTCATAGAGGCATTATTC
Organism: Cabassous unicinctus; assembly: GCA_029593785.1. NCBI lineage: Eukaryota > Metazoa > Chordata > Mammalia > Cingulata > Chlamyphoridae > Cabassous > Cabassous unicinctus. The sequence goes on along the minus strand of JAQZBX010087598.1, from coordinate 6,038 downwards.
ACCATTGCCAAAAGCTGGAAACAACCCTGGTGTCCATCAACTGGTGAATGGATAAACAAATTGTGGAGTATACATACGATGGAATATTATGCAGAAATAAGAAGAATTGAAGTTGTGAAACATGTAACAATATGGATGAAACTGGAGGATATTATGTTGAGTGAAGCAAGCCAGACACAAAAGGACAAATACTGTAGGATTGCCCTATTATGAATCAAATATTAAATATATTATGTGAAATATAAATATATTATGTGAAATATGAATATGGATAGAATTGCATATATAAGACCGTTTTTCTTTGAAGCTGAACAAACATAAGTTAATACTACAAAATGTTAATATCAGACAAAAAACCCAAACATTATACTAAGTGAAGGACATCAGACACAGAGTACTACATATTGAATGATTCCATTTATATAAAATGTAAATATAAATCAATTTATAAAGGTGAAATGAGATTAGTGGTTATGTAGGGCTGGAAAAGGAATGCTCAGGGGTGAAGAGTCTTTCTTTTTGGAGTAATGAAATTGTTCTAGAATTTTTGAGATGATGAATGTGCAACATTGTGATTATACTAAAAGCTACCGACTGTTCACTTTGGATAGAGTAGCCAGAAACAGCAGCTATGTACAGTGGGGGAAGCATAGAGAGATTGAGAGGTGAGGAATCTTCTTGTTTGTCTGTTTTTTTATTATTATTGAAATAGTGAAAATGCTCTAATAATGATTGAAGTGATGAACACGGAACTATGTGATTATACCAAATACTATTGATTGTACACTTTGGATGAACTGTGTGCTTTATTAATATGTATCAATAAAATCTATATGTTAAAACAAAACAAATAAAAACAACAAAAACGAAGTGGATGTAGGGTGAAGGCAGCTCTTTCAGGCTGGGGGTGTGTATGTGTGCACTGCACACGTGTGTTTGTGTGAGATTTTTCTTTTCAGAGAAAATACAAACTCTTGGTCCTAAGCAATTCTATCTGTAAGGCTGCAACACCACACCTGCAGGCTTCTGTTTCTCACAGAGGACCCTGTAAAATCCAGCAAATAGGAAATCGGAATTCCACGTGGCTTAGGAGAAATGCAACCACAGATTCCAGCCAAGAGGGAAAAGGTCAATTATCCCATTCTTTACACGCCTGGTCTCGTGCTCGGGAAGCCCCGTGTCAGGGAAATGTGAGCCGCCGCTGCGGCCAGGGCAGAGGAACTCGAGGTGCAAAGCTGCGCTCTGCGCAGCCCGCGCTCGTCCTGGGGTCGGGGCTGGGGCGGCAGGTCCGATGCCCACCTGCCCGGCGGGCGTGGCGAGCAGCATACCTGGACGCTTCCACTCCACTTCCGGGCGCGGAGCTGGCCCGCGAGCTTCCTGGATCTGACTCCCGCCACCCAGTGCCGGGCCCAGCCTTCCTGCCCAGGACCCAGGAGCACAGGACAGTCAAGGACTGAGAACCGAGATGCCATCCATTACCACCTCCACGAAGCAGGCATGGTGGCTCCTAGGAAGCCGTGGAGGCAGGGCCCACGGCGCCTCTGAAGGGCCTAGAAGGATTTACCTGTTCTTTCTCCCCTCTGGTAGTAACACACTGCCTGCCTGTCCACTTGACTGAGCAACTCCGGCAGGGCATTTGCCTGGTGGTTCCCTGAATTCCAGCACTTCAGGCAGCGCCTGGCACCTAGGACGAGCTCAGCACTGCTGCCGAGTGAGGCGCCCCGGCCCGTTTACTAGCCCACGTGGGCCGAGCTTTGTGGCCACAGGCAGTGTCCCCATGTATGCCAGGGCGCTTCTGTCCTGGAGGGGGAAGACCGCGCTGGGAGCTGGCGACGCTTTTAGAGCCTGCGCTACAGTAAGGCTTGTAAGAGTCGCTTAGGATTCCCTCTGGTATCACCAGGCACTGGGTGCCAAGTCGGGGAAGCAGCCTCCCGGCATCCTTTGTGAACGAGGGCCCGTCTGGGTGAGGAATAGGGGAGGGAGAGGGAATGGCGCAGGCTTCACGGGCAGGGATGCGGTAGCCCAGGTGACGTCACCTTCAGGCCGCTGCCCTCGGCCTGTCCCTCTGCGTTCTGCGTCTTCCAGCTTTTCAGGGGGCACCGGTCCTGCCCCCTCCCTTCCAGGCACAGCCCTCTGTGCCAGGCCCTGCTGGGAGGCGGGGGGCCGGCGCGGACGACCTGAGCCTGCCCACGGGGCACGCGCAGCCACGTTGGCGAGATGGTGTGTGATCACGGCACAGTGGGGCAGGGTAGGGAACCAGCCAAGAATGGAAGGGGTTCTCACCTGTGAAACATCACCGTAAACCCACCTCACCTAGCTCAAACGGTTGTTTTACAAGGATTCTATAGCTAGCAGTCCCCACGTAAGCACTACCGTGCTTTTTGTCTGTTTAAAGCCAAACACTTTGTATGCGTGTGTTTGTGTGTGTGTGAGAGAGGAGGAGACAGAGACAGAGAGAGAGAGACTGACTGACCCACTGCCCGTGCACAGTTTGCAGGAGGACAGGCACTGGGGAGGGCAGGAGGGGCCAGATCCCAGGAATTCTTAGAGGGGTGAGCCTGGAGCCAGACACCCAATCCTCAGCCTTCCGTGGTTTGCTCAAAGCAGCAGCTTATGAAGGAAGCTCACATGCAGTTTTCTCAGGTTTTCTCAATCCTAGGCTGCTTGTTTCCTCCTAGATCATCCACTGGCAAGAATAGACGACGGCCTCATTAATTGGCATAATTAATCCCTGAAATTGGGCCCTTTATTACACATCTCACAGTGAGCCCCACTTTGCTATTGCCTGTTGGTAAAGCATTATCTGCTTGTGGCCATTAAACCACACTTAGGAAGAAATGGCATTGTAGGCCCTTGCTAAGGGGCTAATGGGTTGCCCTCTAATGAGCCCGGAACTTCATTTAGTATACAAGTCCTAGGGGGAGGCAGGGAGGCGGATAAGCAGGGATGAGAAGACGCGGGCCCTGGGCGAACTCTGTGGTCACTCAGGCGGAAGCACTGTGCCTGGCGCAGGTGACCTGAGAGGCGAGAGGCCCGAGGCACACGCGCAGGGCCGTTGCACAGCACTTCCCACCCCCCCACGGCGCAGCCAGCGAGCGGGGGAGGCCGAGACGACCCTCCCTCAGGACGGGAGGTTGCTGGGGGGCTGGGGCGCCGCGGCCACCCCAACGCCGTGACTCGGCCTCCAGGGCGCAGGCTGGAGGCGGGGGCCGCGGCCGGCTCCAGGGCATGCCTGCTGGGTGGCACGCCACGAGGTCCCCGAGACGCTGGTGCTGGCTGCCTGCTCTCGGGGTCACGCACAGTCCGGTTACTCGTGGCCCCAGCAGCCCTGGGCAGGCTGCTAATGGGAAGTGAAGGCAACGAGTAAAGATCCTTCGGCGAGAGAAGCATCCAGCGAGGCCCGTCATCACTCCAGCTCCCTTCCCTTGCCCTGCAGCACACTGGATTTTTTTGCACGACGTTAGGGCTGGCAATAATCAGAGCTGGGCCATGAGGCTGGAGCACAAAAAGGGATCAAAGCATTCTTGGAAGGGCACTTGCCTGCTGGGGAGCAAAGGGCACAGGTTTGGTGGTAACTACACCAGGGGCAGGATTAGAGGGGGAGCCCACAGTGGTCTCCAGCCCAGAGAGACCCCTACTTCACACAGAGCGGGAACTCAGACTTCAGGGAGAGAAACCTTCCTCCTGACAGGAGTGACGTAGTCACGTGATGAGAAAGACCTTCTGCTGGGCTCTGAGAGACACAGGGTCTCGCCCCTGTTCTCCAGGAGCTTGGCGTCTGGTTGGGAAGATAAGCTGCATGGAAGCAGGAAGTAAGACTCTGTGAGAGTAAATGACAGCAGCTAAAGGACAGGAGAGAAAGCAACTTGGGGTTCAGAGCGGGGGGAGGCATCGTGTCGGTCTTGGAAAATTAGAGAATGCTTCAGGCAGTGAATTTCCTTTTGAGTTGGATCTTCGAAAGCGGACAGGAAGACAACCATTTCAGCTCAGCTGGCACGTAAGAGAAACTTGATAATGCATTTATTCATTCATTCGACAAACTTTGAGCGCCTCTCGTGTGCTGGGCACTGTGCTGGGCCCTGAGGATGTAGCTGTGAGCCACACAACACAACACAACTCAACACAACACAACACGGTCCCTACGTTCAGGAGGAGCTTATGCCTTCACTACAGTACAAGGCAGCTCAGAGCCAACGCGGCAATGGAGGCACAAGCCCAGGGTTCCTGGAGCACAGAAGCACCTAATTCTGGTGACGGTGATGAGAGGAACGTCCCGGGAAGGAAAGCGCTTGAGCAGAGCCAGAAGGATGCCACCATGGGGGGTGGGATTTAGAGCAGTTCTGGGTCAAGGATGGGCGCAAGCGAAGTCACAAAGGCATGAAAGTGCAGGGCCTGTTTGAGGAATAAGGAGCCTGGAGCCTGGGGTGCGCGGGCCCTGTGGGATGGATGAGGAGGGAAGGGGCAGGCCAAGTGGACTTCACCCCCTAGGTGGTGGGGAGCCGACGGCGACCAAAGGCCCGGCGCCTTGGCCAGTGCCGTCCTTCCGCTGCACATTGGGGAGCGCATGCCCGCTGTGTCTCGGGGCCTTTCATACAGGTCAGCCTGCAAAGCGCAGAGCGCTGATGGGCAGATGACCTCTGCAGGTACATGGGGTCTCTCTCTGTCTGCTGAAGAGCACACGAGGAAATTGCGCTAACACGCTGCCCAGGGTGCTGAGACCCCGGTTCTCCCTGCCCGGTGCGGCTCAGGTACTGCTCGGTAAGAGAAAGCCTCTTCTCCAGACTAAATGGCCCACTATTACTGGGTTACTCGTTGAAGAGGACTGATAGGTTGAAGCTGTTTTCACTTCCGCTTTGTATGACATGTTCATAACCGAAATGGAGAGTTGCCATAGTTACCTGTGTGAGCTGTTAAACAGAGCACAGTCTCTGCTAAAGTCTCTCCATCAAGGTCAACTAGACATTTACAATCAGCGCCCAATAACTTGCTGCCTAACGGAAGTTAATGAAATTATTAAAAGAGCTGAAGAAATTGAAAATCAAGTAAACATGGATATCTTTTATATGTATTTTAGAGACCAGCCATTTTGGTGGGAAATTCTGCAGTATAACTGGACATCTGGAGGGAAGTTTAGAGTAAAAACACATTGGGGTTTTGGCACAGATTACTGCCTTCGAATCCGGGCCGTCATAGCAGCTTCTGAACAGTATTGTTCTTTCTCTAGGAGCTATAAAAACGAATCAAACCTTTGTTCAACCTAAACTTCCTTTCTTGGTCAGCCGTTCCTCCTGACTTCCCATCCTAGTAACCCCATTGTTTCCGTTGGAAACGTCAGAACGGAGAGGAGCAGCAGCTGCCTGTATTAGGAGCACATTCCACTCCAGTAGACCAAAGAAGAAGAGAGACTTCATTACACGAAATGATCGTTGGCTCAGGACTTCTCAAACCTCGCTGTGTGTTCAAGGCACCTGGAGACCGTGTTCACCTGCAGTTTCTGATTCAGCAGGTCTAGGGTGGGAACTGAGATTCTGGGCTTCTCACAAGCTTCCAGCTGATGTTGATGCCGATGGTTCACGAACCATGTTGAGGGGCAAACCCTAGTTTGCGTCATCATTTGCTTCCTGGAATTGTCAATATACATCAACCCTAAAGTGCCGCTCAACACACGTATGACCCGTCCCACTCCACGAGCGTGGAGTGTACAAACACTAAGACAGTGTGTAGCTTCCCCTTCACTAGGCCCACAGAGCACGGTGCTCCCGGGGCTCTCCAATACCTTTTGCAGGATTGTGCTTCCAATTCTCAATTATACAGCATCTTTCCACAAGACAAATAAACAATAGCTCAGTGTGGAGTTCATGAAATGTCTTCGTCCCAGGGCAAAATAGCATTTCCTTGATCTTTACTCTTTAACAATTAATAACGCACAAGTCAAAAGTAAGTCAGTCAGCTCAAGGCAAACTAGAATTCCACTGACATGTAACATTTATGGGAAACATGTATTATGAGTGAAGTTCAAAGTTATTTAAAACATGGAG